>JARSSU010001185.1:0-30056 GCA_029619165.1 Eurosta solidaginis | reverse complement strand
GGATCCCGGACGGATCCCGACAAACCATCCAGAATGATGCCGGAAGAGACCCCAATGATCCCGCAAAGTCCCAAAATGACCCCGACAGGATCCCGGACGGATCCCGAAAACCATCCAGAAATGATGCCGGAAGGACCCCAAATGTCCCGAAATGACCCCGACGGGATCCCGGACGGATCCCGAAACCATCCAGAAATGATGCCGGAAGGACCCCAAATGATCCCGCAAAAGTCCCAAATGACCCGACAGGATCCCGACGGATCCCGAAAACCATCCAGAAATGATGCCGAAGGGACCCCAAATGGTCCCGAAATCGAATGACCGACGGATCCGGACGGATCCCGAAACCATCCAGAAATGATGCCGGAAGATACCCCTAATGATCCCGAAATAGCCCCGAAATGTCCCGACGGATCCCGGACGGATCCCGAAAACCATCCAGGAATGATCGGAAAGGACCCAAACTGACCCCGAAAAGTCCCGTAATGATCCCGAAACCATCAAGAATTTATCTCTCGAAGAGTACGCAAATGATCCCGAAAGTACCCGACGGGATCCCGGACGGATCCCGAAAACCATCCAGAAATGATGCCGGAAGGGTCCCCAAATGATCCGCGAAATGATCCGGAATAGTCCCGAAATGTCCCAAAATACCCCGACGGGATCCCGGACGGATCCCGAAAACTATACAGAAATGATCCCGGAAGGGTCCCAAATGATCCGAAATAGTCCCGAAAAGTCCCGAAATTACCCCGGCGTAATCCCGACCGATCCCGAAAACCATCCAGAATGATCCCGAAGGGTCTCGATATGACCCTTACGGGATTACAAATAAGTGAAGCTAATTATAAAACCATGTTAATAAGGCAGCAGGCGCATTGGAGCGAATAAAAGTTACATAGAAACATACAGGTAAAGCTAATAAAGCGTGCTAATAAAACAATTGATGGAGGGCGGATGGCGGGAGTAGAGGAGAGGACCACTGATCGTTCTCCAAAATTGTCTAGATCTCGTTCTGTATGTACCAATACCAAAACTATTGATTTAGGAGAAAATTTATATTGAGTTATAACAATTTATAGATTTTACACCAGAGGTGGAGATAAAGGGGGGCGGGCGGAGGGTGTCACTGCTTACTTTGTAAGCCCTCGACTTATTTGACCCCCTTGAGTCTGTGATATTGGTGAAGGCCAGTATACGTAAGTTATAATGTGTAAAAATTATGAAAATAATTTCTCGAAGGGGTCGTGGGACCCCCACCCCTCTTTCCATGTTCGAAAAAAATTTCGCTAGTAGACTACTGTCTGTGTCCCAAATTTCATCAAATCCGTGTAGCCATTCTGGCGTGATTCAGTCGCAAAGACGAAAAATATAATAATTAAATTATAACTGTTCCTAGGGGCGGAGACCACGCCCCTTTTGAAAATATATAGCTAGTAGATCCTTCTAGACTATTGGCTATATGTGTGCAAAATTTCATCCAAATCGGTCCAGCCGTTCTTGCGTTATTGAGTCACAAAGACAAACTCTGGACAAACATCCAAACATCCAAACATCCAAACATCCAAACATCTTAACATCCAACATCCAAACATCTTAACATCCAAACTTTCCCATTTATAATATATATTAGATACTAGCCTTTACCCGCGGCCCCCGTCCGCAAGGAGAAAATAAAATATATGTGCTATTCACGTTAGCCTGCTTATCAAGTTTATCTGTTTAAAAATATTTTTGTCTAATGTATTTATTTTTTGTAATTTAGTAAAAAAAAGAACTAAATTAGAAGATAAGCTGAACGGCACGCTTTCAAGAATAGTACAATACAGTTTTCTGGAATTAAAAAAAATACATTTTGTTTTTAAATTATTAACTGATATGAAAGGGGTGAAACACATTACTACTCATAGAACAAAGGAGTGAAACTACAATTAGCTAAACCAAAGAGAATTTTTAGATGAAAATAGTGTTGCTTTTTCGGGTATTTAGTTGGTTAAATATTACAAAAAGTGCAATTATAGTTATAACAGTTTCGTTACACGATTCATTTAAAAAACTCAAAAATAGAACGAAAAAGCTCTGTTAGATTGAAGATAAAACATACCGAATTTAATTACGAATATTCCATCCAGAAATTATCCTGAAGTATCTATCCTGAAATGATACCGAAATACTCCCAAAAATACCCGAAATGTTTTTGACGAAGGCCTGAAAAAGTTTTCCCAAAGTACGCTGACGGGATTCGTATGGATCCTGAAAAACATCCCGAAATAATGCCGGAAGGGTCTCCAATGATCTCGAAATATCCCGAAAAGTACGCATTTGACCCTGACGGGATCCCGGAAAAGTCCAGAAATAACTCCGACGGGTTATAAATCCCGGACGAATCCAACAAAATCATCAGAAATTATCCCGAAATAGTCCAAAAATTGTCCCAAAATAGTCCCGAAAAAGTGCCGAAATAACTCCGACGGGATCCCGGACAGATCCCGAAAATCATGCAGAAATTATGAAGGAGTCCCAAACTGATTTCGAAAAAGTCCCGAAATGACACTGACGGGATCCCGGACGGATCCTGAAAGCCATCCAGAATTGATCTCTAAAGGGGCCGCAAATTATCCCAAAATAGTCCAAAATGATCCCGAAGTATTCCCGAAAAGTCGCGAAATAACCCTGATGGATCCCGGACGGATCCCGAAACCCATCCAGATATGATGTCGAGAGGATCCCCCATATGATCCCGTAATAATACAAAAATTCACGAGATTACCCCTAAAGGGTCCGCAAATGATCCCGAAATAGTCCCGAAATTACTCTGATGGGTTTCCCGTAGGATCCCGTATCCATCCAGAAATGATGCCGGTAGGGTCGCTAACGATCCCGTATTAGTCCCGAAAAAGTCCAGGAATGATCCCGACGGGATCCCGGACGGATCGCGAAAACCATCTAGAATGGTGCCGGAAGGTACCCCAAATGATCCCGAAATAGTCCCCAAATGACCCCGTCGAGATCCCGGACAGATCCCGAATCCATCCAGAAATGATCTTGGGAGGGACCCCAAATGATCCCGAAAAGTCCCGCAATGATCCGAAGGGATCCTGAACGGATACCGAAACCATCAGAAGTGATGCCGGAAAGGTCCTCAAATGATCACCTAATAGTCCCAAAATGACCCTGACGGCATCCCGGACAGATCCCGAAATCCCATCCAGAAATGATCTTGGGAGGGTCCCAAAATATCCCGAAATAGTCTGGGAAAAGTCCAGAAATTACCCTGACGGATCCCGGACGAATCCTGAAAACCAATCTTAAATGATGCCGAAAAAGTCCCGAAATGACCCTGATGGGACCCGAAAGGATCCCGAAAACTAACCGAAATGATGCCGGAAAGGTCCTTAAATGATCTCCCAATAGTTCCGAAAAGACCCTGACGGGATCCCGAACGGATCCCGACAACTATCCAGAAATGATACCGAAAGGGCCCGCAAATGATCCCGTATTAGTCGAGAAAAAGTCCAGAAATGACCCCGACGGGATGCCGGACGAATCCCAAAAACCATCCAGAAATGATGTCGGAAGGGACCCCAATGATCCCGAAAAGTCCCGCAATTATTCCGACGGGAATCTGAACGGATACCGAAAACCATCCAGAAGTGATGCCGGAACGGTCCCTCAAATGCTCACCTAATAGTCCCAAAATGACCCTGAGGGCATCCCGGACAAATCCCGAAATCCATCCAGAAATGATCTTGGGAAGGTCCCAAATGATCCCGAAATAGTCTCGGAAAGTCCAGAAATTACCCTGACGGGTTCCCGGACGAATCCTGAAGCCATCCTTAAATGATCCCGAAAAGCCCCGAAATGACCCTGACGGGATCCCGAAAGGATTCCAAAACTATCCAGAAATGATGCCGGAAAGGTCCTCAAATGATCCCCTAATAGTTCCGAAATGACCGTGACGGGATCCCGAACGGATCCCGACAACTATCCAGAAATTATGCCGAAAGGGTCCGCAAATGATCCCGTATTAGTCGAGAAAAAGTCGCCGACGACGGACGATCCCAAAAACCATCCAGAAATGATGCCGGTAGGTATCCCAAATGATCCCGAAATAATCCCGAAATGACCTCGTCGGCATCCCGGACGGATACCGAAAATTATCCAGAATGATGCCGGAAAGGTCCACAAATGATCCCCTAATAGTCCCGAAATTACCCTGATGGGATCCCGGACGGATCCCGAAAACCATCCAGAAATGATGCCGGAAGAGCCCCCAAATGATCCCGAAAAAGTCCCCAAATGACCCCGACGAGATCCCGCACGGATCCCGAAAACCATCCAGAAATGATGCCGGAAGAGCCCCAAATGATCCCGAAAAAGTCCCCAAATGACCCCGACATACTCCAGAAAAGGTTCCGAAATGGCTCCGAGGGAATCAACGACGGATCGCGAAAACATACAGAAATGATTCCGGAAGGATCCCAAAATGATCCCGAAATAGTCCGGAAATGACCCAGATGGGATCCCGCACAGATCCAGAAATGATCCCGGAAGGGTCCAAAAACTATCCCGGAAAAGTAACAAAAAATCCCAAAATGGCTCCTACGGCATCCCGGACGGATCCAGAAATGATCTCGGAAGGGTCCCCAAATGATCCCAAAATGGTGCCGAAATGACCCTGATGGATCCGGCAAACCATCAAGAAATTATGCCGGAAGGGTCCCCAAATGATCCCGAAATAAAACAGAAAAAGTCACGAAACGACCCCTAGAGGATCCCCAAATGATCCCGTATTAGCCCCGAAAAAGTCCCAAAATGACCCTGACGGGATCCCGAAAGGATTCCGAAAACAATACAGAAATGATGCCGGAAAGGTCCTCAAATGATCCCCTAATAGTCCCGAAATGACCGTGACGGGATCCCGACAACTATCCAGAAATGATGCCGAAAGGGTCCGCAAATGATCCCGTATTAGTCGAAAAAAAGTCCCGAAAGGACCACGACGGGATCCCGGACGAATCCCAAAAACGCATCCAGAAATGATGCCGGTAGGTATCCCAAATGATCCCGAAATAGTCCCGAAATGACCTCGTCGGCATCCCGGACGGATCCCGAAAATTATCCAGAAATGATGCCGGAAAGGTTCCCAAATGATCCCCTAATAGTCCCGAAATTACCCTAATGGTATCCCGGACGGATCCCGAAAACCATCCAGAAATGATGCCGAAAGGGTTCCCAAATGATCCCGTATTAGTCGCGAAAAAGTCCCGAAATGACCCCGACGGGATCCCGGACGGATCCCGAAAACCATCCAGAAATGATGCCGAAAGGGTTCCCAAATGATCCCGTATTAGTCGCGAAAAAGTCCCGAAATGACCCCGACGGGATCCCGGACGGATCCCGAAAACCATCCAGAAATGATGCCGGATGAGCCCCAAAATGATCCCGAAAAAGTCCCCAAATGACCCCGACGAGATCCCGGACGGATCCCGAAAACCATCCAGAAATGATGCCGGAAGAGCCCCCAAATGATCCCGAAAAAGTCCCCAAATGACCCCGACGATATCCCGGACGGATCCCGAAAACCATCCAGAAATGATGCCGGAAGAGCCCCCAAATGATCCCGAAAAAGTCCCCATATGACCCCGACGAGATCCCGCACGGATCCCGAAAACCATCCAGAAATGATGCCGGAAGGGTCCCCAAATGATCGCGAAATAGTCCCGAAATGATTCCGGAATAGTCCCGAAAATGTTCCAAAATAACCCCGACGGGATCCCGGACGGATCCCGTAAACTATACAGAAATGATCCCGGAAGGGTCCCAAAATGATCCCGAAATAGTCCCGAAAAAGTCCCGAAATTACCCCGGCGTAATCCCGGACCGATCCCGAAAACCATCCAGAAATGATCCCGGAAGGGTCTCGATATGACCCTTACGGGATTACAAATAAGGTGAAGCTAATTATAAAACCATGTTAATAAGGCAGCAGGCGCATTGGAGCGAATAAAAAGTTAGATAGAAACATACAGGTAAAGCTAATAAAAGCGTGCTAATAAAAACAATTGATGGAGGGCGGATGGCGGGAGTAGAGGAGAGGACCACTGATCGTTCCTCCAAAATTGTCTAGATCTCGTTCTGTATGTACGAGATACCAAAAACTATTGATTTAGGAGAAAATTTAGATTGAGTTATAACAATTTATGGATTTTACACCAGAGGGGGAGATAAAGGGGGGCGGGCGGAGGGTGTCACTGCTTACTTTGTAAGCCCTCGACTTATTTGACCCCTTGAGTCTGTGATATTGGTGAAGGCCAGTATACGTAAAGTTATAATGTGTAAAAATTATGAAAAATAATTTCTCTGAAGGGGTCGTGGGACCCACACCCCCTCTTTCCATGTTCGAAAAAAATTTCGCTAGTAGACTACTGTCTGTGTCCCAAATTTCATCAAAATCCGTGTAGCCATTCTGGCGTGATTCAGTCGCAAAGACGAAAAAATATAATAATTAAATTATAACTGTTCCTAGGGGGCGGGGACCACGCCCCTTTTGAAAAATATATAGCTAGTAGATCCTTCTAGACTATTGGCTATATGTGTGCAAAATTCCATCCAAATCGGTCCAGCCGTTCTTGCGTTATTGAGTCGCCGTAAAGATGGACCAGGTGTGACTCTAGAATGCGTTTGTACGATATGGTATCAAATGAAAGGTGTTAATGAGTATTTTAAGGGAGGCCACCGTGGTGTGATGGTAGCGTGCTCCGCCTATCACACCGTATGCCCTGGGTTCAACTCCCGGGCAAAGCAACATCAAAATTTTAGAAATAAGATTTTTCAATTAGAAGAAAATTTTTCTAAGCAGGGGTCGCCCCTCGGCAGTGTCTGGCAAGCGCTCCGATTGTATTTCTGCCATGAAAAGCTCTCAGTGAAAACTCATCTGCCTTGCAGATGCCGTTCGGAGTCGGCATAAAACATGTAGGTCCCGTCCGGCCAATTTGTAGGGAAAAATCAAGAGGAGCACGACGCAAATTGGAAGAGAAGCTCAGCCTTAGATCTCTTCGGAGGTTATCGCGCCTTACATTTATATCCTTAGTTCCATAGGTGGACGCCGTTTCGAGATATCGCCATAAAGGTGGGCCAGGGGTGACTCTAGAATTCGTTTGTGCAATATGGGTATCAAACGAAAGGAGTTAATGATATTTTAAGAGGGAGTGGGCCTTTCTGGACCAGGGTGACTCTAGACTTTGTTTGTACGATATGGGTATCAAATGAAAGGTGTTAATGAGTATTTTTAAAAGGGAATGGGCCTTCGTTCTATAGGTGTTCGCCTTTTCGAAATATCGCCATAAGGTGGGCCAGGGGTGACTCTAGAATGAGTTTGTACGATATGGGTATCAAATTAAAGGTATTAATGAGAGTTTTAAAAGGTAGTGGTGGCAGTTGTATATGTGAAGGCGTTTTTCCAGATATCGACCAAATGTGGACCAGGGTGCCCAGAACATCACCTGTTGGATACCGCTAATTTATTTATATATGTAATACCTGCCAAGATTTTAAGGGTTTTTTTTATTTCGCCCTGCAGAACTTTTTCATTTTCTTCTACTTAATATGGTAGGTGTCACAACCATTTTTGTAAAGTTTTTTCTAAAGTTATATTTCGCGTCAATAAAACACTCCAATTACCTTACCATATTTCATCCCTTTTTTCGTATTTGGTATAGAATTATGGCATTTTTTTCATTTTTCGTAATTTTCGATATCGAAAAGTGGCGTGGTCATAGTCGGATTTCGTTCATTTTTCATACCAAGAAACGTGAACTGAGTTTAGTAAAGA
This sequence comes from Eurosta solidaginis, assembly GCA_029619165.1. Lineage (NCBI taxonomy): Eukaryota > Metazoa > Arthropoda > Insecta > Diptera > Tephritidae > Eurosta > Eurosta solidaginis. The sequence continues at coordinate 22,222 of JARSSU010001185.1, read as the reverse complement.
TATATCGATTTTTTGCTCAAGTTATCGTGTTAACGGCCATGCGGAAGGACAGACGGACGACTGTGTATAAAAACTGGGTGTGACATCAACCGATTTCGCCCATTTTCACAGAAACAGTTAACGCCATAAAATCTATGCCCCCACCAATTTCAAAAGGATTGGTTAATTTTTGTTCGACTTATGGCGTTAAAGGTATCCTAGACAAATTAAATGAAAAAGGGCGGAGACACGCCTATTTTTAAATTTTCTTTTATTTTTGTATTTTGTTGCACCATATCATTACTGGAGTCGAATCTTGACATAATTTACTTATATACTGTAAAGATATTAAATTTTTTGTTAAAATTTTACTTTAAAAAAATTTTTTTTTAAAGTGGGCGTGGTCCTTCTCCGATTTTGCTAATTCATCATGATATCTTCAACGACTGCCAAATTACAGCATGCAAAAGTTTTAAATTACCTTCTTTTAAAATTGGGCGGTGCCACGCCTATTGTCCAAAATTTTACTAGTTTTCAATTTTGCGTCATAAGTTCAACTCATCTACCAAGTTTCGTCGCTTTATCGGTCTTTTGTAATGAATTATCGCACATTTTCGGTTTTTCGAAATTTTCGATATCGTTCATTTTAAATAGCGATCTGAGATGAGTGCTCAGGAACCTACATACCAAATTTCATCAAGATACCTCAAAATTTACTCAAGTTATCGTGTTAACGGACGGACGGACGGACTGACGGACGGACGGACATGGCTCAATCAAATTTTTTTTCGATCCTGATATTTTGATATATGGAAGTCTATATCTATCTCGATTCCTTTATATATGTACAACCAACCGTTATCCAATCAAACTTAATATACTCTGTGAGCTCTGCTCAACTGAGTATAAAAATAACTAAATGAGAAGATAAGCTGAAAAGCACGCTTTCATGAATAGTACAATACAGTTTTTTCGAAATAAAAAAAATACATTTTGTTTTTAAATTAAATTAACTGATATGAAAGGGGTGAAACAATTACTACTCATAGAACAAAGGAGTGAAACTACAATTAGCTAAACCAAAGAGAATTTTTTTAGATGAAAATAGAGTTGCTTTTTTCGGTATTTGTCGGCTAAAATATTACAAAAAGGGTAATTATAGTTATAACAGTTCCTTACACGATTATAGAACGAAAAGCTGTGTTAGATTGAAGATAAATCATACCCAATTTTAATTACGAATAATTAGCAGCAAATCCACGGCCATAAAAGCTCATAATTTAAAAAGGCATGTGTGCTGAACTACCGGTTGCGAAGAGACCTAAAATGATCCCGGAAGGGTCCCAAGATGATACTAAAATTCCAGGAGAGATCCCGAAATTATCCAGAAATTAACCAGGAGGGGTCCCAAAATGATTCAGAAATAGTCCCGAAGAAGTCCCGAAATTACCCTTATGGGTTCCCGTACAGATCCCGAAAACCATCCAGAAATGATACCGAAAGGCTCTCCACATCATCCCGTATTAGTCCCGAAAAGTACAGGAGTGGCCCCGAGGGGATTCCTAACGGATCCCGAAAACTATCCAGAAATGATGCGAAAGGTCCTCAAATGATCCCCTAATAGTCTCGAAATGACCCTGGCGGGATCCCGGACGGATCCCGCAGACTATACAGAACTGATGCCGAAAGGGTCCCCATTTGAGCCCGTATCAGTCGAGAAAAAGTCCCGAAGTGACCCCGGCGGGATCCAGAAAACTATCTAGAGATGATGCCGGAAGGTATCCCAAAATGATCCCGAAATAGTCCCGAAATAACCCCTACGGGATCCCGAACGGATCGCGAAAACTGTCCAGAAACGATGCTGGAAAGGTCCCCAAATGATCCCCTAATAGTCACGAAATTACCTTGCTGGGATCCCGAACGATCCCGAAAACCATCCAGAAATGATGCTGAAAGGGTCTTCAAATGATCCGGAGTTAGTCGACAAAAGTCCCGAAATGACCCCGACGGAATCCGGACGCATCCCGAAAACCATGTAGAAAGGATGCAGAAAATACCACAAATGATCCCGAAAAAGTCCGAAATGACACCGACGGGATCCCGAAAACCATCTAGAAATGATGCCGGAAGGTACCCCAAATGATCCGGAAAAAGTCCTAAACTGACCCCGACGGGTCCCGTACGAATCTCGAAAACCATCCAGAAATGATGCCGGAAGGGTCCCGAAATGATCTCGAAGAAGTCCTGAAACTACCCCGAAGGTATCCCCAAAACCCCCAGAAATAACGCCGGAAGGGACTCCAAAAAATCCCAAAAAACTCCCGAATTCACCCAGACGGGATCCCGGACGGATCCCAAAAACCATCCAGAAATGATGCCGGAAGAGACCCCAAAAAATCTCCCGAAAAAGTCCCGAAATGACCCCGACGGGATCCTGGACGATACCGAAAACCATCTAGAAATGATGCCGGTAGGTACCCCAAAATGATCCCGAAATAGTCCCAAAATGACCCCGTAGGGACCCCAGACGGATCCCTAAAACCATCCAGAAATGACGCCCTGAAATTACCCCGACGGTATCCCGAAAACCATCCAAAATGATGCCGGAAGGGCCCCATTTGAGCCCGGAACAGTCCGGAAATGACCCCGATTGGGATCCCGCACGGATCCAGAAATGATCCTGGAAGGGTCCCATATCTATCCCGAAAAAGTAACAAAAAATCTCGAAGTGACTCCTACGGCATCCCGGAAGGATCCAGAAATGGTCTCGGAAGGGTCCCCAAATGATCCCGAAATAATACAGAAAAAGTCATGAAATGACCCTTAAAGGGTCCCCCAAATGATCCCGAAATAGTCCCGAAATTACCCTGATGGGTTCCCGTACAGATCCCGAAATACATCCAGAAGTGATGCCGGAAGGTCCCCAAATGATCCCGTATTAACGGATCCCTAAATGACGCTGACGGCATCCCGGACATATCCCGAAATCCATCCAGGAATGATCTTGGAAGGGTACCAAAATGATCCCGAAATTGTATCGGAAAAATCCAGACCCTCTGACGGGATCCCGGACGAATCCTGAAAACCATCCTTAAGTGATTCCGAAAAGTCCCGAAATTACTCTGACGGGATCCCGCACGGATCCCGGAAACCATCCAGAAAAGATGCCGAAAGGCTCCCCAAATGATCCCGTATTAGCCCCAAAAAGTCCCGAAATGACCCCGACGAGGTCCCGAGCGGATACCGAAAACCATCTAGAAGTGATGCCGGATGGTACCCCAAATGATCCGAAATAGTCCCGAATGACCCCGACGGGATCCCGAAAACTATCCAGAAATGATGCCGAAAATGTCCCCAAATGATGCCCTTATAGTCCCGAAATGACCCCGACGGGATCCCGAACGGATCCCAAAAACCAATCAGAAATGATGCCGAAAGGGTCCCCAAATGATCCCGTATTAGTCGAAAAAAAGTCCCGAAATGACCCCGAAGGGATCCCGGACGGATCCCGAAAACCATCCAGAAATGATGCCGAAAGGGTACCCCAAATGATCCCGTATTAGTCGCGAAAGAGTCCCCGAAAATGACCCCGACGGGATCCCGGACTGATCCCCGAAACCATCCAGAAACGATGCCGGAAGGTACCCCAAATGATCCCGAAAAAGTCCGAAATGACCCCGACGGAATCCCGGACGGATCCCGAAAACCATCCAGATATGATGCCGGAAAGGCCCTCAAATGATCCCCTAATAGTCCCAAAATCACCCTAACGGGTCCCGGACGGATCCCGAAAACCATCCAGAAATGATGCCAAAATGGCCCAAATGATCCCGTATTAGTTGAGAAAAAGTCCAGAATTGACCCCGACGGGATACCGGACGGATCCCGAAAACCATCCAGAAATGATGCCGGTGGGCACCCCAAAATGATCCCGATATAGTCCCGAAATGACCCCGTCGGGATCCAGGACGAATCCCGAAAACTATCCAGAAATGATGCCGGATGGGACACCAAATAATCCCGAAAAAGTCCCGAAAGTACCCCGACGGGATCCCCGACGGATCCCGGAAACCATCCAGAAATGATGCCAAAGGGGTCCCAAATGATCCCGTATTAGTTGAGAAAAAGTCCAGAATTGACCCCGACGGGATACCGGACGGATCCCGAAAACCATCCAGAAATGATGCCGGATGGGACACCAAATAATCCCGAAAAAGTCACGAAATGTACCCCGACGGGATCCCGACGGATCCCGGAAACCATCCAGAAATGATGCCAAAAGGGTCCCAAATGATCCCGTTTAGTGAGAAAAGTCCGAATGACCCCGACGGGATACAGGACGGTCCCGAAAACTACAGAAATGATGCCGGATGAGACCCAAAAATCCCGAAAAAGTCCCGAAATTACCCTGGCGGGATCCCCGACGGATCCCGAAAACCATCCAGAAATGATGCCAAAAGGGTCCCAAATGATCCCGTATTAGTTGAGAAAAAGTCCAGAATTGACCCCGACGGGATACCGACGGATCCCCGAAAACCATCCAGAAATGATGCCGGTGGGTACCCCAAAATGATCCCGATATAGTCCCTGAAATGACCCGCGTCGGGATCCAGGACGAATCCCGAAAAGCATCAGAAATGATTTTGTAAGGGACCCCAAATGCTCCCGAAAATGTCCCGAAATGACCCCGACGGAATCCCGGACGGATACCCGAAAACCATCCAGAAATGATGCCGGAAAGGTTCCACAAATGATCCCCAAATAGTCCCGAAATGAACCTGACGGGATCCCGAAAACCATCAAGAAATGATGGCGAAAGGGTCCCCAAATGATCCCGTATTAGTAGAGAAAAGTCCCGAAATGACCCCGACGGGATCCCTAGACGGATCTCAAAAACCATCCAGAAAAGTTGCCGGAAGATACCCCAAATGATCCCAAAATAGTCCCCGAAATGACCCCGACGGGATCCCGGACGGATGCCCGAAAACCATCCAGAAATGATGCCGGAAGAGACCCAAAATGACCCCGAAAAGTCCCATAATGATCCCGGAAACCATCAAGAATTTATCTCTCAAAGGTACGCAAATGATCCCGAAAATACCTCGACGGGATGCCGGACAGATCCCGAAACCCATCCAGATATGATGCCGGAAGGGTCCCCAAATGATCGCGAAATTGTCCCGAAATGATCGCGGAATAGTCCCGAAAATGTCCCAAAACAACCCCGACGGGATCCCGACGGATCACGAAAACTATACAGAAATGATCCGGTAATGGTCCCAAAATGATCCCGAAATAGTCCCGAAAAAGTCCCGAAATTACCTCGGCGGATGCCGGACGGATCCCGAAAACCATCCAGAAATGATCCCGGAAGGGTCTCGATATGACCCTAACGGGATTACAAATAAGGTGAAGCTAATTATAAAACCATGTTAATAAGGCAGCAGGGCGTTGGAGCGAATGAAAAGTTACAAAGAAACATACAGGTAAAGCTAATAAAAGCGTGCTAATAAAAACAATTGATGGAGGGCGGATGGCGGGAGAAGATGGAGAGCACCACCGATCGTTTTTCCAAAATTGTTTAGATCTCGATCTCTATGAGCCAGATACCAAAAATTATTGATTTAGGAGAACATTTATATTGAGTTATAACAATTTATAGATTTACACCAGAGGGTGAGAGAAAGGGGGAGGGGGACGTAGGGTGTCACTGCTCATTTTGTAAGCCCTCGACTTATTTGACCCATTGAGTTTGTAATATTGGTGAACGTCAATATAGGTAAAGTTATAATGTGTAAAAATTATTAAAAAGTATTTGTTCGAAGGGGTCGTGGGTCCCCTACCCCCCTTTCCATGTTCGAAAAAAATTTCGCTAGTAGACTACTGTCTGTGTCCCAAATTTCATCAAAATCCGTGTAGCCGTTCTGGCGTGATTCAGTCACAAAGACGAAAAAATACAATAATTAAATTATAACTGTTCCTATGGGGGCGGGGACCTCCCCCCTTTTCAAAAAAATATAGCTAGTAGATCCTTCTAGACTATTGGCTATATGTGTGCAAAATTTCATCCAAATCGGTCCAGCCGTTCTTGCGTGATTGAGTCACAAAGACAAAGGTCTGGACAAACATACAAACATACAAATACAAACATCCAAACTTTCCCATTTATAATATGTACTAGCCTTTACTCGCGGCCCCGTCCGCAAGGAGAAAATAAAATATATGTGCTATTCACGTTAGCCTGCTTATCAAGTTATCTGTTTAAAAATTATTTTTGTCTAATGTATTTTATTTTTGTAATAGAGTAAAAAAGAACTAAAGTGAGAAGATAAGCTGAAAGGCACGCTTTCATGAATCGAATTAAAAAAAACATTTTTATGGGAGGGGTGAAAGAATTACTACTCATAGAAAAAAGGAGTGAAACTACAATTAGCTAAAACCAAAGAGAATTTTTTACATGAAAATAGTGTTGCTTTTTCGAGTATTTAGTTGGTTAAAATATTACAAAAAGTGTAATTATAGTTATAAGAATTCGTTACACGATTCACTTAAAAAACTCAAAAATAGAACGAAAAAGCTGTGTTAGATTGAAGATAAAACATACGGAATTTTAATTACGAATAATTAGCAGCAAATCTACGGCCATAAAAGCTCATAATTTAAAAAGGCATGTGTGCTGAACTACCGATTGCGAAGAGACCTAAAATGATCCCGGAAGGGTCCCAAGATGATATTAAATTCCAGGACAGATCCCGGAAATCCTCCAGATATTAATCAGGAGGGGTCCCAAAATGAATCCGAAATAGTCCCGAAAAGTCGTGAAATAACCCTGATGGGATTCCGAACTGATCCCAAAACCCATCCCGAAATGATGTCGAGAGGGTCCCCATATGATCCCGTAATAATACAGAAAAAGTCTCGAAGTGACCCCTGAAAGGTCCCCAAATGGTCGCTAAACGATTCCGTATTAGTATCGAAAAAGTACCGAAATGACCCCAACGGGTTTACAAACGGATCCCGGAAACCATCCAGAAATGATACCGAAAGGCCCCCCAAGTGATCCCGTATTAGTCCTGAAAATGTACAGGAATGGCCCCGACGGGATTCCTGACGGATCCCGAAAACCATCAAGAAATTACGCCGGAAGGGACACCAAATGATCCCGAAAAAGTCACGAAATGACACCGACGGGATCCCGAAAACCATCCAGAGATGATGCCGCAAGGGACCCCAAAGGATCCTGAAAAAGTCCCGAAATGACCCCGATGGATCCCGGACGGATACCGAAAACCATCCAGAAATGATGGCGAAAGTGTCCCCAAATGATCCCGTATTAGTCGGGGAAAAGTCTCGAAATGGCCCCGACGGGATCCCGCACGGATCCCGAAAACCAACCAGAAATGATGCCGAAAGGGTCTCCAAATGATCCCGTATTAGTCCCGGAAAAGTCCCGAAATGACCCGGACGGATCCCCAAAACCATCTGAAATGATACCAGAGGATACCCCAAATGATTCCGAAAAAGTCCTGAAATGATCCCCGACGGGATCCCGGACGCATCCCGAAAACCATAGAGAAATGATGGCGAAAGGGTCTCCAAATGATCCCGTATTAGTCGCGAAAAGTCCCGAAATGACCACGACGGGATCCCGGACGGATCCCCAAAACCATCTAGAAATGATGCCGGAAGGTACCCCAAATGATCCCGAAAAAGTCCTGAAATGAACCCGACGGGATCCCGGACGGATCCCGAAAATCATCCAGAAATGATGCCGGAAGGGACCCCAAATGATCCCGAAAAAGTCCCGAAATGACCCCGATGGGATCACGGACGGATCCCGAAAACCATCCAGAAATGATGCCGGAAGGACCCCAAATGATCCCGAAAAAGTCCCGAAATGACCCCGACGGGATCCCGGACGGATCCCGAAACCATCCAGAAATGATGCCGGAAGGGACCCCAAATGATCCCGAAAAAGTACCGAAATGACCCCGATGGGATCAAGGACGGATCCCGAAAACCATCCAGAAATGATGCAGGAAGGGACCCCAAATGATCCCGAAAAAGTCCTGAAATGACTCCGTCCGCATCCCGGACGGATCCCGTATACCATATACTATGATGCCCGAAAGATCCTCCAATGATCCCCTAATAGTCCCGAAATGGCTCTGACGGGATCCCGGACGGATCCCGAAAACCATTCAGAAATGATGCCGCAAGGGACCAACAATAACCCCGAAAAAGTCCCGTAATGATCCCATCAAGAATTTATCTCTCAAAGGTACGCAAATGATCCCGAAAATACCCCGACGGGATGCCGGACGGATCCCGAAACCCATCCAGAAATGATGCCGGAAGGGTCCCCTCATGATCGCAAAGTAGTCCCGAAATGATCCCGGAATAGTCCCGAAAATGTCCCAAAATAACCCCGACGGGATCCCGGACGGAGCCCGAAAACTATACAGAAATTATCCCGGAAGGGTCCCAAAATGATCCCGAAAAAGTCCCGAAATTACCCCGGCGGGATCCCGGACGGATCCCGAAAACCATCCAGAAATGATCCCGGAAGGGTCTCGATATGACCCTAACGGGATTACAAATAAGGTGAAGGTAATTATAAAACCATGTTAAAAAGGCAGCAGGAGCGTTGGAGCGAATGAAAAGTTACAAAGAAACATACAGGTAAAGGTAATAAAAGCGTGCTAATGAAAACAATTGAAGGAGGGCGGATGGCGGGAGAGACGGAGAGAACCACCGGTCGTTTTTCCAAATTGTTTAGATCTCGTTGTGTATGAGCCAGATACCAAAAATTATATATTTAGAAGAACATTTACATTGAGTTATAACAATTTATAGATTTTACACCAGAGGGGCGATAAAGGGGGGGGGCGGAGGGTGTCACTGCTTACTTTGTAAGCCCTCGACTTATTTGACCCCTTGAGTCTGTGGTATTGGTGAAGGCCAGTATACGTAAAGTTATAATGTGTAAAAATTATTAAAAAGTAATTGCTCGAAGGGGTCGTGGGACCCCCACCCCTCTTTCCATGTTCGAAAAAAATTTCGCTAGTAGACTACTGTCTGTGTCCCAAATTTCATCAAAATCCGTGTAGCCATTCTGGCGTGATTCAGTCGCAAAGACGAAAAAATATAATAATTAAATTATAACTGTTCCTAGGGGGCGGCGACCACGCCCCTTTTGAAAAATATATAGCTAGTAGATCCTTCTAGACTATTGGCTATATGTGTGCAAAATTTCATCCAAATCGGTCCAGCCGTTCTTGCGTGATTGAGTCACAAAGACAAACGTCTGGACAAACATCCAAACATCCAAACATCTAAACATCCAAACGCGTCCGTCCGCAAGGAGAAAATGGAAATATGTGGGCTATTCACGTTAGCCTGCTTATAAAGTTATCTGTTTAAAATTTTTTTTCTGTCTAATGCATTTTATTTTTGTAATTGAGTAAAAAAAAGAACTTTATGAGCTGATAACCTGATAGGATCCCAAAATGATAACGAAATTATCCAGAAAAAGCCACGAAATGACCCCGACGCTATCGCGGACGGATCCCGAAAACCATCCAGAAACGCCCCGGAAGTGTTTCCAAAAGTTCCCGAAGTAGTCCCAAAAAAACCCGAAATGACAACGACACGATTCTAGACTTATCCAGATAACCACACAGAAATGATGCCTGAAGGGTACCAAATTGATCCCGAAATAGTCCCGAAAAAGTTCCGAAATTACCCTGACGGGCTCCCGGACGGATCTCAGAAACCATCCAGAAAATATCCAGGAAGGGTCCCTAAATTATCCCGACTAACTCCAGAAAAAGTTCCGAAATGGCTCCGAGGGGATCCACGATGGATCGCGAAAACCATACAGAAATGATTCCGGAAGGATTCCAAAATGATCCCGAAATAGTCCGGAATTGACCCAGATGGGATCCCGCACAGATCCAGAAATGATCCCGGAAGGGTGCAAAAACTATCCCGGAAAAGTAACAAAAAATCCCGAAATGGCTCCTACGGCATCCCGGACGGATCCAGAAATGATCTCGGAAGGGTCCCCAAATGATCCCAAAATGGTCCCGAAATGACCCTGATGGATCCGGCAAACCATCAAGAAATTATGCCGAAAGGGTCCCAAAATGATCCCGAAATAATACAGAAAAAGTCACGAAACGACCCCTAGAGGATCCCCAAATGATCCCGTATTAGCCCCGAAAAGGTCCCGAAATAACCCCGACGGGATCCCGGACAAATCCCGAAAACCATCCAGAAATGATGCCGGAAGGAATCCCAAATGATTCCGTAAAAGTCCCGCATTGATTCCGACGGGATCCCGAACGGATACCGAAAATCATCCAGAAGTGACGCCGGAAAGGTCCTCAAATGATCACCTAATAGTCCGGAAATGACCCTTAAGGGGTCATGGACGGATCCCATAAACCATCCAGAAATGATCCCGATATATTCCCGAAGAAGTCCCGAAATGACCCTGACGGGATCTCGAACGCACCCCTAAATGACCCTGACGGGATCCCGGACAGATCCCGAATTCCATCCAGAAATGATCTTGGGAGGGACCCCAAATGATCCCGAAAAAGTCCCGCAATGATTCCGAGGGGATCCTGATCGGATACCGATAACCATCCAGAAGTGATGCCGGAAAGGTCCTCAAATGATCACCTAATACCAAAATGACCCTGACGGCATCCCGGACTGATCCCAAAATCCATCCAGAAATGATCTTGGGAAGGTCCCAAAATTATCCCGAAATAGTCTCGGAAAAGTTCAGAAATTACCCTGACGGGTTCCCGGACGAATCCTGAAAACCATCTCTAAATGATCCCAGAAAAAGTCCCGAAATGACCCTGACTGGACCCCGAAAGGATCCCGAAAACTATCCAGAAATGATGCCGGAAATGTCCTCAAATGATCACCTAATAGTTCCGAAAAGACCCTGACGGGATCCCGAACGGATCCCGAAAATCATCCAGAATTGAGCTCTGAAAGGTCCGCAAATAATCCAGAAATAGTCCGGAAAAAGTCCCGAAAAAACTCCGTCGGGATCCCGGACAGATCCCGAAAATCACCCAGAAATTATGCCGGAGGGGTCCCAAAATGATTCCGAAATAGTCCCGAAATGACCCTAACGGTATCCCGGACGGATTCCGAAAACTATACAGAAATGATCCCAGAAGGTTCACAAAATGATCCCGAAATTGTCCCGAAAAAGCCCCGAAAGGACCCCGATAGGATCCCGGAAGGATCCCGAAAACCATCCAGAAATGATCCCGGAAGAGTCCCAAAGTGATCCCGAAAAAGTCCCGAAATGGCACCGACGGGATCCCGGACGGATTCAGAAAGCCATCCGGAATTGCTCTCTGAAGGGTTCGAAATTGACCGCGAAATAGGCCTGAAAAAGTCCCGAAATTATCCTGATGGGATCCCGAAAACAATCCAGAAATTATCCCGGAAGGATCCCCAAATGATCCCGGAACAGTCCCGAAAAAGATGCCGGAAGGGACCCCAAATGATCCCGTAAAAGTTCCGAAATGACCCCGACGGGATCCCGTGCGGATACTGAAAACCATCCAGATATGTTACCGGAAAGGTCCTCAAATAATCCCCTAATAGTACCGAATTGACCCTGACAGGATCCCGGACGGATCCCGGAAACCATCCTGAAGTTATGCGGAAAGGGCCCCAAATGATCCCGTATAAGTTGAGAAAAAGTCCTGAAATGACACCGACGGATTCCGGACGGATCCCGAAAACCATCCAGAAATGATGCCGGAATGGACACCAAATGATACCAAAAAAGTAGTGAAATGGTCCCGACGGGATCCCGGACGGATCCCGAAAACGATCCAGAAAAGATGCTGGAAGGGACCCCAAGTGATCTCGAAAAATTCCCGAAATTACCCCGACGTGATCCCGGACGGATCCCGGATCATCCAGAAATGATGCCGGTAGGTACCCCAAAATGATCCCGAAATAGGCCCGAAATGACCCCGTCGGGATCCCGGACGGATCCCGAAAAGTATACAGAAATGATGCCGGAAGGTGAAATGATCCCCTTAAAGAAAGACGAAATGAACCTGATGGGAACCCCGAGGGATCCCGGAAACTATCCAGAAATGATGCCCTAAAGGTTCCCAAATTTTCGCAAAATAGTCCCGAAATGACCCTGACGAGATCCCGGACGGATCCCGAAAACCATCCAGATATGATGGCGAAAGGGTCCCTAAATGATCCCGAAAAAGCCCTGAAATGACCCCGACGGGATCCCGGACGGATTCCGAAAACCAACCAGAAATGATCCCGAAAAAGTCCCGAAATGGCCCCGATGGGATCCCAGACGGATCCCGATAACCAACCAGAAATGATGCCGGTAGGTACCCCAAATGATCCCGAAATAGTCCCGAAATGATTCCGTCGGGATCACGGACGGATCCCGAAAAAATCCTAAAAAGACCCCGACGGGATCCCAGACGAATACCGAAAACCATCCAGAAATGACGCCGGTGGATACCCCAAAATCATCCCGAAATAGTCCCGAAATGACCATGAAGGGATCCCGAGGGATCCCGGAAACTATCCAGAAATGATGCCCTAAATGTTCCCAAATGATCCTGAAAATGACCCTGATGAGATCCCGGACGGATCCCGAAAACCATCCAGAAATGATGCCGCAAGGTTCCCCAAATGATCCTGTATTAGTCGAGAAAAAGTTCCGAAATGACCCCGACGGGATCCCGGACGGATCCCGAAAACCATCAAGAAATGATAGCGGAAGGAAATGATGCCGAAATAGTCCCGAAATGACATCGACGGGATCCCGGACGGATCCCGTAAACCATCCAGAAATTACGCCGGAAGAGACCCCAAATGATCCCGCAAAAGTCCCAAAATGACCCCCACAGGATCCCGGACGGATCCCAAAAACCATCCGGAAATGATGACGGAAGAGACCCCAAATGGTCCCGCAAAAGTCCCAAAATGACGCCGACGGGATCCCGGACGGATCCCGAAAACCATTTAGAAATGATGCCGGAAGAGACCCCAAATGATCCCGCAAAAGTCCCAAAATGACCCCGACAGGATCCCGGACGGATCCCGAAAACTATACAGAAATGATCCCGGAAGGTTCACAAATATAGGATCCCGGAAGAATCCCGAAAACCATCCAGAAATGATCCCGGAAGAGTCCCAAAGTGATCCCGAAAAAGTCCCGAAATGGCACCGACGGGATCCCGGACGGATTCAGGAAGCCATCCGGAATTGCTCTCTGAAGGGTTCGAAATTGACCGCGAAATAGGCCTGAAAAAAAATGACCCCGACAGGATCCCGGACGGATCCCGAAAACTATACAGAAATGATCCCGGAAGGTTCACAAAATGATCCCGAAATTGTCCCGAAAAAGCCCCGAAAGGACCCCGATAGGATCCCGGAAGGATCCCGAAAACCACCCAGAAATGATCCCGGAAGAGTCCCAAAGTGATCCCGAAAAAGTCCCGAAATGGCACCGACGGGATCCCGGACGGATTCAGAAAGCCATCCGGAATTGCTCTCTGAAGGGTTCGAAATTGACCGCGAAATAGGCCTGAAAAAGTCCCGAAATTATCCTGACGGGATCGCGAAAACAATCCAGAAATTATCCCGGAAGGATCCCCAAATGATCCCGGAACAGTCCCGATAAAGATGCCGGAAGGGACCCCAAATGATCCCGTAAAAGTTCCGAAATGACCCCGACGGGATCCCGTGCGGATGCCGGAAAGGTCCCCAAATGATCCCCTAATAGTACCGAAATGACCCTGGCGGGATCCCGGACGTATCCCGAAAACCATCCAGAAATTATCCCGGAAGGCTTTCGATATGACCCTAAGGGATTACAAATAGGGTGAAGCTAATTATAAAACCATGTTAATAAGGAAGCAGGCGCGTTGGAGCGAATGAAGAGTTACATAGAAACATACAGGCTAATAAAAGCGTGCTACTAAAAACAATTGAAGGAGGGCGGATGGCGGGAGGAGAAGGAGAGGACCACTGATAGTTTTTCCAAAATTGTTTAGATCTCGATCTGCATGTGCCAGATACCAAAAGCTATTGATTTTGGAGAAAATTTATATTGAGTTATAACAATTTATAGATTTTACACCAGAGGTGAGGAGAAGGGGGAGAGGGGCACGAAGGGTGTCACTGCTCATTTTGTAAGCCCTCGACTTTTTTGACCTATTGAGTTTTAATATTGGTGAAGGTCAGTAAAGGTAAAATTATAATGTGTAAAAATTATTAAAAAGTAATTGTTTGAAGGGGTCGTGGCACCTCCCTTTCCATGCTCGAAAAAAATTTCGCTTGTAGACTATTGTCTGTGTACCAAATTTCATCAAAATCCGTTTAGCCGTTCTGGCGTGATTCAGTCACAAAGACGAAAAAATACAATATATAATGCATCCTACGGTCGACAAAGATAGACGGAGAGCCAATAGACACGCACATAAACGCAAAATTCAGCGCGTCACCAATCACCATCACCGCTAAAGAGGTTGAGGACGCCATTGGTCGTGCTAAACCATCCAAAGCAGTGGGCCCAGATGGCATAGCCATGCAGATGCTTAAATGCCTAGGGAAAGAGGGTTTCAAATATTTAGCGCATGTCTTTCCACCTTTGTCATACCCGAGAAATGGAAAATGGCCAAGGTGGTCCTGCTACTAAAGCCTGGGAAACCAGCTAACATAGGTGAGTCGTATCGTCCGATATCTCTCCTATCGCCAGTGGCAAAGACGCTTGAAACCATTTTGCTCCCTTATTTCCAAGCAAATTTGCAGCTAGCCCCTCATCAGCATGGCTTCAGAAAACTCCATAGCACTACCACCGCGCTAAATGCCATTAGCATCCAGATAAATTGCGGTTTAAATCAATACCCCCACCATAGAACAGTACTCGTAGCGCTAGACCTATCAAAAGCTTTTGATACGGTCAACCATGGCTCGTTACTGCAAGACCTGGAAGGGTCTACCATTCCCCCATGTCTTAAAAGGTGGACCGGAAATTATCTGGGTGGTCGGCAGGCATCGGTGCAATTTAGAAACGAAACATCAAAACCAAGGAGAATTAAACATGGGGTGCCACAGGGTGGTGTCCTATCACCACTTTTGTTTAATTTCTACATATCTAAGCTACCTTCACCACCGGAAGGAGTCACAATCGTTTCCTACGCCGATGACTGCACAATAATGACCACAGGCCCAGGCCCAAAGATCGATGCGCTATGCAATAAAATAAACGGCTACCTCCCTGATCTCTCCAGTTTTTTCGCCTCGCGAAACCTGGCATTATCACCGACAAAATCTTCCGCGACCTTATTTACAACATGGACGTCCCAAATGTCGACCATTTTGAACATCCACGTCGATGGCACTACGCTACCGACTGTCATACACCACAAAATCTTGGGTGTGACATTTGATCAGGATCTACATTTTGGTGAGCACGCAGCCGCAATTGTTCCGAGAATTCATAGCCGTAACAAAATCCTCAAATCCCTCGCTGGCAGTACCTGGGGAAAAGATAAAGAAACGCTCATGACTACATACAAAGCAATTAGCCAGCCGATTACGTGCTACGCGTCACCCATATGGTCGCCAAGCCTAAAAATTACCCAATGGAAGAAATTACAGGCCTGCCAAAATACTGCTCTCAGAATCGCCACGGGCTGTCTTCTTATGTCCCCAGGACACCATCTGCATAATGAGGCGAGAATACTCCACATCAGGGAGAGAAATGAGATGCTGACCAAACAGTTCCTGTTGAATACCCAGAAACCTGGGCATCCCAACAGACATCTGATTGATGAACCAGCACCTGAGAACCCAGCCGTATGAAGTGAAAAAACACAAGCAGGTCCTTGGTGAACTCCATATACAGGCGTCGGAGCTTTATGCCGGGAATTGCCCGGTGAATCCAGTACTTAAAGAAAAGTATACAAAACTCGCGGAAGAGGAACGCATACTCCCCAGGGAAACGCGTGTCACTCTAGCTCAACTTCGTTCTGGATACTGTAACAGGTTAAACTCTTACCTATCCAGAATCAACCCCGACATACAAAATGTATGCCCCGCTTGCAATGTGTCCCCACATGATACCAACCATCTCTTTAATTTTAATGTGGAACCAACGCCTCTAACACCCCTTTCCTTATGGTCCACCCCTGTTGAAACGGCAAGTTTCCTTAGACTCCCGTTAGAGGATATTGATGACAATTTGTGATCGGTCGCGGCTATTAGGTGGGGCGAGCATTGCTACAACAACAACAACATAAGCTGAAAGGCACGCTTGCATGAATAGTACAATACAGTTTTTTCGAATTAAAAAACAAAATACAGTTTGCTTTTAAATTAAATTAACTGATATGAGAGGGGGAAAGAATTACTACTCATAGAATAAAGGAGTGAAACTACAATTAAACCAAAGAGAATTTTTTAAATGAAAATAGTTTGCTTTTTCGGGTATTTAGTTGGTTAAAATATTATGAAAAGTTTAATTATAAAAAACGCATCCAGAATTGATGCCGAGAGGGTCCCCATATGATCCCGTAATATTGCAGAAAAAGTCACGAAAGGACCCCTAAAGGGTCCCCAAATGATCCGAAATAGTCCCGAAAAAATCCCGAAATTACCCTGATGGGTTCCCGTACAGATCCCGAAACACATCCAGAAACGATGCCGGAAGGGTCTCCAAATAATCCCATATTAGTCGAGAAAAAGAAAAGAAAAAATGGCGGCCACCGTGGTGTGATGGTAGCGTGCTCCGCCTACCACACCGTATGCCCTGGGTTCAAACCCGGGCAAAGCAACATCCAAATTTTAGAAATAAGGTTTTTCAATTAGAAGAAAAATTTTCTAAGCGGTGTCGCCCCTCGGCAGTGTCTGGCAAGCGCTCCGGGTGTATTTCTGCTATGAAAAGCTCTCAGTGAAAACTCATCTGCCTTGCAGATGCCGTCGGAGTCGGCATAAAAACATGTAGGTCCCGTCCGGCCAATTTGTAGGGAAAATCAAGAGAAGCACGACGCAAATTGGAAGAGAAGCTCGGCCTTAGATCTCTTCGGAGGTTATCGCGCCTTACATCGAGAAAAAGTCTTGAAATGACCCCGAAGGGATCCCCGACGCATCCCGAAAACCATCCAGAAATGATGCCGGAAAGGTCCCTAAATGACCGCGGAATAGTCCCCAAATGATCCCGGAATAGTCCCGAAAATATCCAAAATAACCCCGACGGGATCCCGGACGGATCCCGTAACCTATACAGAAATGATCCGGAAGGGTCCCAAAATGCTCCCGAAATAGTACCGCAGATGTCCCCGAAATGACCCTGATGGGATCCCGAACGGATCCCGAAAACGCATCCAGAATGATGCCGAGAGAGGGTCCCCATATGATCCCGTAATATTGCAGAAAAAGTCACGAAATGACCCTTACAGGGTCCCCAAACGTTCCCGTATTAGTCCCAAAAAAGTTCCGAAATGACCCCTAAAGGGTCCCCAAACGATCCCGTATTAGTCCCGAAAAAGTCCCGAAATAACCCCGACGGGTTCCCAAACGGATCCCGAAAACCATCCAGAAATAATACCGAAAGGCTCCCCAAATCATCCCGTATTAGTCAGGAATGGCCCCGACGGGATTCCTGACGGATACCGAAAACTATCCAGAAATGATGCCGGAAAGGTCTTCAAATGATCCCCTAATAGTCCCGAAATGATTCCGGACTCATCCCGAGAACCATCCAGAAATGATGCCGAAAGGGCCCCAAAATGACCCAGTCGGGATCCCGAACGGATCCCAAAAACTATCCGGAAATGTTGCCGGAAAGATCCTCAAATGATCCCCTAATTGTCCCAAAATTACCCGTCGGCATCCCGAACTATCCAGAAATGATGCCGGAAAGGTCCTCAAATGATCCCCTAATAGTCCCGAAATTACCCTGACGGAATCCCGGACGGATCCCGAAAACCATCCAGAAATAATGCCGAAAGGTTCCCCAAATGATCCCGTATCAGTCGAGAAAAAGTCGCGAAATTACCCCGACGGGATCCCGGACAAATCCCGAAAACCATCCAGAAATGATGCCGGAAGGGACCCCAAATGATCCCAAAAAAGTCCGAAAATGACCCCGACGGGATCCCGGACGGATCCCGAAAACTATCCAGAAATAATGCCGGAAAGGTTCTCAAATCATCCCCTAATAGTCCCGAAATTTCCCGGACGGATCCCAAAAACCGTACAGGAATGATGCCGAAATAGTCCCCAAATTATCCCGTATTAGTCGAGAAAAATTCCCGAAACGACCCCGACGGGATCCCGAACGAATCCCGAAAACCATCCAGCAACGATGCCGGACGGGACCCAAAATGATTCCGAAAATATCCTGAAATGATCCCTACGAGATCCCGAAAACCACCCAGAAATGAGGCCCGAAGGGACCCCAAATGATCCCAAAAAAGTCCCGAAATGACCCCGACGAGATCACGGCCGCATCCCTAAAACCATCCAGAAATTATGTCGGAAAGGCCCCCAAATGATACCCTAATAGTCCCGAAATTACCCTAAGCGTCCGGGATTCCGAAAAACCATCCAGAAGTGATGGCGAGAGGGTCCCCCAAATGACTACGTATTAGTCGAGAAAGTCCCAAAATGACCCAGAAATGCTGCCGGAAGATACCCCTAATGATACCGAAAAAGGCCTGAAATGACCCCGACGGGATCCCGAAAACCATCCAGGAATGATGCCGGAAGGGGCCCGAAATGATCCAGAAAAAGTCCCGAAATGATCCCGACGGGATCCCTGACGGATCCCTAAAATCATCCAGAGATGATGCCGGAAGGGACCTGAAATAATCCCGAAAAAGTCCCGAAACGACCCCGATGGGATCCCGGAAGGATATCGAAATCCCTCCAGAAATGAGGCCGGTAGGTACCCCAAATGATCCCGAAATAGTCCCGAAACGACCCCGATGGGATCCCGGAAGGATATCGAAATCCCTCCAGAAATGATGCCGGTAGGTACCCCAAATGATCCCGAAAAAGTCCCGAAACGATTCCGATGGGATCCCGGAAGGATACCGAAAACCCTCCAGAAATGATGCCGGTAGGTACCCACAAATGATCCCGAAATAGTCCAACATACAGGTAAAGCTAATAAAAGCGTGCTAATAAAAACAATTGAAGAGGGGGCGGATGGCGGATGGCGGGAGGAGAAGGAGAGGAGCACTGATCGTTTTTCCAAAATTGTTTAGGTCTCGATCTGTATGTGCAGATACCAAAAACTATTGATTTAGGAGAAAATGTATATTGAATTATAATAATCTATAGATTTAACACCAGAGGGGCGAGAAGGGGGATGGGGCGGAGAGTGTCGCTGCTCACTTTGTAAGCCCTCGACTTATTTGACCCATTGAGTTTGTAATATTGGTGAACGTCAATATAGGTAAAGTTATAATGTGTAAAAATTATTAAAAAGTAATTTTTTGAAGGGGTCGTGGGACCCCCAACCCCCTTTCCATATTCGAAAAAAATTTCGCTAGTAGACTGTTGTCTGTGTCCCCAAATTTCATCAAAATCCGTGAAGACGTTCTGGCGTGATTCAGTGACAAAAACGAAAAAATATAATAATTAACTTATAACTGTTCCTAGGGGGCGGAGAGCTCCCCCCCTTTTCAATAAAATATAGCTAGTAGATCCTTCTACACTATTGGCTATATGTGTGCCAAATTTCGTCCAAATCCGTCCAGCCGTTTTTGCGTGATTGAGGCACAAAGCCAAACGTCTGGACATACAAACATCCAAACATGCAAACTTTCCCATTTATAATATACTAGCATTTACCCCCGGCCCCGTCCGCAAGGAGAAAATTAAATATTTGGGCTATTCACGTTAGCCTGTTTATCAAGTTATCTGTTTAAAAAAATTTTCTGTCTAATGCATTTTATTTTTGTAATTGAGTAAAAAAGAACTAAATGAGCTGATAACCTGATAGGATCCCCAAATAATCCCGAAATTATCCAGAAAAATCCACGAATGACTCCGACGCTATCGCGGACAGATCCCGAAAACCATCTAGAAACGCCACGGAAGGGTCTCCAAAAGTTCCCGGAATAGTACCAAAAATCCGTAAGGGTCCCAAAATGATCCCGTATTAGTCCCGAAAAAGTGCTGAAATGACCCCGACGGGATCTCGGAGGGATCCCAAAAACTATCCAGAAATGATGCCGGAAAGGTCCTCAAATGATCCCCTAATAGTCCCGAAATTACCGAAAACCATACAGAATGATGCCGAAAGGGTCCCCAAATGATCCGATACCAGTCGATTAAAAGTCCCGGAATAACCCGACGGAATCCCGGACGGATCCTGAAAAACCATATAGAAATGATGCCAGAAGGTACCCTAAATGATCCCGAAATAGTCCGGAAATGATCCTGGCAGGATCCCGTACGGATCCCGAAAACCATCCAGAAATGATGCAGAAAGGCTCCCCTAATTAAACCGTATTAGTCCCGAAAAAGTCCCGAAATGACCCCGACGGATCCCGGACGGATCCGAAAACCATCAGAAAATTTGATGCCGGAAGAAGAAAGAGAGAAGAGGAAGGAGACCCCAAATGATCCGCGCAAAAGTACCCAAAATGACCCCGCCGACAGGATCCAGGGAAGGTTATCCGTAGATTATCAACACAGAAATGGATGCCGGGAAAGAGACCCCAAAATATTTTGTGTTTGGGTTGTTGTTGGGTGTTTTTTTTTTGGTGGTTGTTGTTTTTTGTTGTGTTGGTGGTTGTTGTTTGGTGTGGTGGTGTTGTTGTGTTGGTAAAAAAATAGAAAAAAAAAAAAAGAAAAAAAAAAAAGAAAAAAGAAACAAAAGATTAGGATATAGTAGAATATAAACTGAAAAAAAAAAAAGTAATAAAAAATAAAGAAAAGAAAATCAAAAAAAAAAAAAAAAAAAAGAAAAAAAAAAGAAAAAAAAAGAAAAAAAAAATAAATAAAAAAAAAAAAAAAAAAAAAAAAAAAAAAAAAAAAAAAAAAAAAAAAAAAAAAAAGAAAAAAAAAAAAAAAAAAAAAAAAAAAAAAAAAAAAAAACAAAAAAAAAAAAAAAAAAAAAAGAAAAAAAATATATAGAAAAAAGTATAAAAGAAAATAGAGAAAGAAGATATATATAAAAATAAAAAAATAAAGACATAAAATAAAAAAATAAAACACAATACAAAAACAAAAATATAATACACATAATAAAAAATTAAAAAATATATACAACTAGAAAAAGTATATAAAAAAAAGTATATAGAAAATATATAAGAATATAACAGATAAAAAAAGACACAATGAAAAGATAGATAATATATGAAAAATACATAAAATATATATATATATATATACAGAGATAATTCACGGTATAATAGATGAGATGTGCGACCAGAAAATAAGAAGAAATCCACACTCATACAGATAGAATAAAAATAGACCATAAATAAGCATAAGTATAAGACTATAAATTAATAAAACAGAAGTACAAAATTGTAGAGAAAATCTGGAATGGAGCGAAAGGCTGGATTTGTTATTTATAGTAAAGTATAATAAAAACAAAGATACAAATATAGAAATGATAACAAATATTAGATAGTTAATTATCATACGAAAAAGTTAGGAAAAGGAATTAAAACACGGCTTATAATTGGTGCTTGGCTGTACAGAATAAAAGATAAGAGATGAAAAATGAAAAATATGGATAAAGAAAAAAGAGAAAAAACTAAGAAACAAAGAAGAGAAAAAATCAAAATTTTTTATTGTTAAAAATATGAAAGAGAATATAACAATATAAAAATTTAGACTGATAGAGGATAGAGATGAATATTCATACTGTAGTATATACCGAGACCTCAGTGCAGACACACACAAAATATATGTTAATACATACGAACAGGATCTTGGACGGATGCCCGAAAACCATCCAGAATATGATTGCCGGGCAGACGGACTCAACCAAATGATCCCGGCAAAAGTCCCAAGATGACCCGACAGGATGCCTGACGGATCTCTTTTCGAAAACCATCCAGAAATGATGCGGACAAGGTACCCCACATGATACGAGATTAGATCGAGAAAAGTTCCGAAATGACCCCGATCGGATCGGATCCGGACGGATCCGAAAACATCTAGAAATGATGCGGAAGGTACCCCAAATGAT
>JARSSU010001184.1:0-16737 GCA_029619165.1 Eurosta solidaginis | reverse complement strand
CTTTCAGTCCCGAGGCCTGCCGACCACACAGATAATTGCGGTCCACCTTTTAAGACATGGGGAAGGGTAGACCCTCCACGTCTTGCAGTAACGTGCCATGGTTGACCGTATCAAAAGCTTTTGATAGATCTAGCGCAACAAGTACTGTTATATGGTGAGGGTTTTGACTTAAACCGTATTTTATCTGGGTACTGGTGGACCAGAGGTTATCCACACCGGCAGAGAGGTTACAACGACTTAGATGCTCCTCCCATTTCACCCTCTTGTGTTCATCCACAAGCAATCTGATGCGTTGGTTTATATCCCTTATTTGGGGGTCGCCGGGGTTGAGCTGTCTTATAAGGTCACGTTCTCTCGCTAAATTTGCGGCCTCCGCCGAAAAGTGAGGCCGAATTTAGGGAATTCTTTCGGCGGGAATAAAGCGAGCCGAGGCGGATTCAATTACGTTGACGAAAGCACGCTCCCCTTGCCGAGGATCAGTCGGGATAGGGAGGGCAGAAAAGCGGCTGTCTGTAAAGGATTTTTATTCATCCGACTTTCCTTTTTTAAAGTTTATGAAAGTGCGTTTTTCGGTGACGATGCAGTCGGCGGTACGCTCGAGCGAAATAAGTATAGGCAGGCGGTCGGATGCCAATGTACCATCGGCTGCAGTTGATACGAGTCCTGCGCTCACGATTGATATATTTGGCGAGCTGTGACTACTTCCTATTATAAGAGTGTGGGCGTCTCCGTTTATTGTGCAGAACGTCGTTCTTCTATTTGATACGCCAATATCTCACCCCTACTGTCTGCCTGCAAGTTTGAATGCCAAATATCGTGATGGGCATTGAAATCGCCGAAGATAATGCGATTATCACCAGTAAGTAAGACGCTAATATTAGGACGGTATCCACTGGGGCGGCAAGTGGCAGGAGGGATGTAGATGTTGATGATTTCTTGCTTGCATCGCGTGACCGGACAGATAAGCCGTGACGTTCTAGGACATTTTCCCTGCGGCCGATGTCAGGATCAAATATATGATATTGCTCTGATCGGTGTATGATAAACGCGAGACCGCCTCCATTTCCGCTCTCGCAATCTTTTCTGTGGACATTATACCCAGAAGAGATCTGCAGAGCAGATCTTGCTGTGAGTTTAGTCTCTTGAATCGCAGCAATGCGGATGTTGTGCCGCTTCATGAAATCCACTATCTTACCGATCTTGCCAGTTAATCCATTACAGTTTAACTGCAGAATTCTAAAGCGCAGCGGGGGAGACGTCGTCAGTCTAGGAGTAAGTGACGGGTCACTACGCCTGGGTTGTGAAAAGTTAGGACGCAACTGCTGTTGTGGCCCTGGTACTAGACGTCCTTCGGTAAGCATTGGGGTACCCGGTGTATTTGGTTTTGCGGCCCAATGAAGCCCGCCGGGGGGTTTCCGTCGGGGAGACCAGAACATTTAGGAAAGTGGCAATCTCCAAGGCAGGAGCTGCATTGGCCGGATGTCGAAAACATATATATTCTGTGCTGGCAAACGGTGCAAAAGGTGGTAGGGACTAAGAGTCTGTTTCCCTGACCTACACGATTGCTGCGGAAAAGAGGGGGTAGAAAACGGAGGCGGGGGCTGATGCTCGACTTTGCTACCCACTCTATTACGGAGATTGTAATTGTGAGTGGGAGCGGCCGTATGCTCTGGTGGCGCCGTAGAGCACGAGCAGCAGCGGGTACTTGTTGGGGCTTGCTGAGCAGCAGAACTTTATAAAAGTTACGAGGATATCTGGTTTTGGTATCTAGCCCAGAACAACCTGTCCTATGCAAACATCCCTTGCACGTGACACACTGACAAGAGTATGACCGTCCTAAAAAGATTCTTTTCCGGCAGACGCACTAAACCCATTTCTCAGGACCGGGGTCAGGAGACGGACCCGGTATTGGTTTCGACACCTTCCCGGAGCAGGAGAATATGGCGCAGTCCCGCTGCGAGGAGCTGTTGGGAGGATGACAATTTGTGAGAGGGACACAACAAATTAAATGGGGTTACACTGAAATGACAGTCCTTGGTCGACAAAACTCCCGAGTCGCTACGGTACATAGAACCGACTGCTTTGGAAAGCGTATTGGTACGTCTTGTAAGCCTATATTGTAGTCGTGAGTTTATTATTTTGGTTGGATATGGGAGAGTTGCCAGTAATTCTCAATACAAGTTAGGGTAGGGATTGAGAATACATTCAGAGGAGTAATGACACCTATCTCCTCCACACGCTGATGTATACATATTTTTTTTTGATGCACACCTTTCCTTCGGCATAGTCCCTTTTTTGTTGTGTGTTACAACCTTCACCTCAGGTTTTCACTTCTCTGCTGTAAGAAGTCCGTGCGTTTATACCATGCTAGTTAATAGAGTAAATAACGAAACTAGGCTGTGTAATTTTTGTTCTTGGATTTAGACACTTTGTCTTTAGGCGGTTTAGTTCCGCGAAGTGCATGAAATGTTGTCGTTATATATAGATGCTAGTGTCAGTTGAAGACTGAATCAAGCAGTAGTTAGGTATTTATAACAATAAATAGCCCCCAAGGTGGGGCCCTCGATTTCGTGGGTACCCGAGCAATAAATTTCTGTTTATCAGTGTCAAGTTTTGGAGAGCGTTGGAATTAGCTAAAATGCGAATCTTGTTTCCCTAACGCAATCTCTAAAACAGACGAAAAATTTCTTTTTGGGGTTTGGATTCCAATGATTTTCATTTGGAGTAGAGTTGAAGTAATATATATTTTTTACAATCTACCAGTGAATTGGTTTTGGATTCAAAATGTCTCAACCTGTTATACTTTTGTAAACATATGGTCGGCTTTGGATAAGTTCAGTGTTTGCCAATAAAAGCAATTAGCAAAGATCCAACACGTGTGGCCTCGAAACGTAATATTTAGAATATTACTTTTGGAGCTTCCAATATTTTTTTTTCTATGCTAGTTTTGACGAGTGACGGAATTAGTTTTGATGCGATTGGTCGTCCATCTAACCAACTCAGAAAAGTTAGTGAATTCTATCCTAATGTAATTTCTGGTATTAGCGATATTGGAACAAGGTTTACTTAGTTTTAGATAGAATACCTTCCCAGATGTTATTCCTGAAATATATGTAGGAGTTCTCGCTTACCCTTTTCGCATCATTAAAAGCGTGTAAGTAGCCATGCTTGAATGTGAAATAGTAAGAGAGATAACACAAAATTTTGCACCATCTACTTTTTATCTTTAAGTGTGCGTTAGAAGAATTTGTATACCGGCTCATTCAACTTACGACTCATTAACTTACAGGACCTATTTTTATTCTTTATAATCCTTTACATACAAACTTACATACTTTTTTTGTTTTTTTTATAATCGCCTATTTGGGTATTTTAAAATTTCTGTACATTTAAAATGTCTGTACGACACAATAATGAGAATTTAGACAACCACCCTACACCTGGGAATATTTATGCGATTTGTAACGAGGAGACTACAAACTTTAGTTTTGTCTTCACGCCATGTTTGCACCGTTTTCACCGATCGTGTCTAACGATCTGGCTAACACATAACTACTCATATCCATTATGTCGAGGCTTAATTGATACCCAATCGTTTAGAAGTTTTAATGAACAAGATTTAGCTCCCGGTATTGTGAATGCAGTATTTCAAGGTGCTGAAGGTGCAATTCCGAGGAACTCCAATTCCAATACTGGCACTGCAACGCATTCAAGAACTGATAACACTAATTCACTGAATGTAACCAATCACGGTGGAAATCGATCTCCTTCAAATACGTTAAGGTCGAGACCAAAGGCAATAGGAGGAGGACGATTGATTCTCAATCTTTGAGAAGCTTCTCCGAGCAATACTTTCGCCCGCGAATTTAGAAATTCAATACATCAGATAATTTGTCAATCCCCTTATTTCGTATTATTCGAGCAACATATCATCACCCATGGTAACGACTACAAGTTTCTAAGAAATATAAATATGATGAGCGAAGGAAAGTTGAAACTCAAGAAAAAAGGCATGACGGTTTGGGTCTTGTAAGGGACTTGGTTCGTAAAAATATACAAAAAGCTTGCGAAACTAGTTCAAAACGTTACAACTTGCGTTTGTGACCCGTTGTAGTGTTGCTTGGAATACACCTCATTTCGAATGGTTTTAGTGATACAAATATACATACACACAAACGTTCATATTTTACTGACCCAGATAACCACTTGAGTTCATTTGCATTTGCGAAACCGTCCAATATATCAATTAGTCACACGAACCAACTTATGTGCGGATCATATTGACAATATGTAGGTCACTAAAATAATATTCTGACAATCAATTATGATTATGAAATCATGTACTTTTTAGTATGTAACCATTAATGTAATTATGTATGTGTAGGTTAAGAATTGTTGTATAAATAGAAATGCATTTCTTTAATAAAGGGAATAATAATTTTACGCTACACATCGGCGTTTAAGCTTATTCGTGTTTTTACATATTCACCGTTAGTTTTAATATTGGTCAGGAGTTACTGCGTCGAAACTTCACCTTGAGTAAGGCTGCAGAGAAGTATAACAACAAATTAGCCAAAACATTCTTAAAAGCTAGAGTTCGTATTTCATTTATTGATCGAAATTATTAGTACAATAAGATTTGAAGTATTTTATAGTGGAAAGGAAAGATAGTTATAAGTAGTAGTACAAAAAGAAAATAAACGGTTACATGATACTGGTATAAACAGATATATATAAATATATATATATATATATATATATATATATATATTGTAAGCCTATCCATAAATCTAAATTATAATTTATTCTAGTACTTACTTACTTATTTAATTGGCGCTTAACCGTCTAAACGGTCGTCCAAAAGGCGCGCCAGTCGCTTCTTCGCTCCGCCAACCGGCACCAATTGGTCACACTAAGGGAGTTTAAATCGTTTTCCACCTGGTCCTTCCAACGGAGTGAGGGCCGCCCTTTACCTCTGCTTCCATAGGCGGGTTCCGATAGAAACACTTTCTTGGCCGGAGCATCATCTTTCTTTCGCATAACATGGCTTGGCCAGCGCAGCCGCTGCGTTTTAATTCCCTGGACTATGTGGATGTCTGCGTATAGTTCGTACAGCTCATCTTTAAATCTTCTTCGGTACTCGCCATCGCCAACGCGTAGAGGTCCATACATTTTTCGAGGAACTTTTCACTCGAACACTCCCCAAGCCGCTTCATATGCTGTGATAAGTAACTTGTAGAGTATGATTTTAGTTCGCCGAGAGAGGTCTTTACTTTTCAATTGCCTACATAGTCCAAAGCTTTTATTGGCAAGATTGATTCTTCGCTGGATTTCAGTGCTGATGTTGTTGCTAGTGTTGATGCTGGTTCCCAAATAACGAAGTCTGTTACTATTTCGAAATTATGGCTGCCAACAGTAGCGTGGTTGCCAAGGCGCGTATGCGCTGACTCTTTCCTCGATGACCAGGTACTTCGTTTTGTCCTCATTCACCATCAAACCTATCCTTACCGCTTCTGTTTCCAGTTTGGAGTAAGCAGAACTACAGCGCGGGCGTTTAGGCAGATGATATCAATGTCATCAGCATATGCCAGTAATTGCACGCTTTTATAGAATATTGTTCCAGTGCGGTTAAGTTCTGCAGCTAGTATAATTTTTCCCAGCATCAAATTAAAGAAATCGCACAATAGGGGGTCACCCTGTCTGAAACCTCGTTAAGTTTCGAACGGCTCCGAGAGGTCCTTCGCAATTCTGACTGAGCTGATGGCGTTGCTCAACGTCATTTTCCACAGCCGTATAAATTTTGCGGGGAAGCCAAATTCAGACATAGCGGCATATAGGCAGCTCCTTTTCATGCGTCGAAGGCGGCTTTAAATCGACGAAGAGGTGATGTGTGTCTATTCTCTTTTCGCGGGTTTCTTCCAAGATTTGGCGCATTGTGAAAATCTGGTCGATGGTAGATTTACCAGGTCTGAAGCCGGACTGATAAGGTCCAATCAGCCGTTCACGGTGGGCTTCAATCTTTCGCATAATACACTTGAAAGGACCTTATATGCGATATTAAGAAGGCTGATTCCACGATATCTGGTGCATTTTGCGGTATCCCCCTTCTTGTGGACTGAGCAAAGAACACTTAGATTCCAATCGTCGGGCATGCACCCGTCCGCCCATATTTCCAAAGAAGCTGCTGCATGCGCCATACCAACTCCTCGCCGCCCTTACTTGAATACTCCGCAGACAATCCGCCCACGGCCTTTTTGTTTTTCAATCTGGTTATTTCTATTCTAACTTCGTCATAATCGGGCGGGGGACATATATTCATCGATTGCGGGATCGGTTCGACATCTCTGCGCGGTGAGTTCGCTGCGTCCATTTAGGAGAACAGAGAAGTGTCCTCCATAATCTAAGCACTCTCTGGACATCTGTTACAAGGTCGCCGTTTTCGTTCCTACAGGAGTTAAACATCTCTTATGATATTTTCTGAATTGATAATTAACTACGACAATCTGGAATAAAACTACAAGCAAAACTGGAGATAAATTAGAAATAAAATCTATAAAATGGCGTTATGATATGCAGTTTTTATATGAACTAGACAAGGTTTTAAACACTATGACATAAACAACAATTTCACGCATAAAATTCAAAGTTATTCCATCGCTCAGCAACGCTCGCTGGAATTCAAGAGTATTCTTGCGATTTTAACGTTCATTCTCATTCCTGAACACAGAATAAAATTTCTGCCAATTTGCCAATTCCTATGCATTGGCATGGTATGACGTTTGGTTCTCTGATCACCGTTTCGAAATAATGATTTTGAAAGTTTGGAAAAATCCGTCAAGCAATTTAAAACTGATCGTAAGAGTTTTTCTTAAACACTGGGTAAGGAAGATTCTGTCATTTCGTACTTTAAAGCGAACTAATATCTGTGCTGAAAGAGCCATTAAAGTCATACAGGAAATATACCATAATTGTAAATCTGATTCTACTTAAATCTCAAATTTGTCTCATCTAATATGAAAATAAATAAATAAATAACTACAAATTTATAAACATTATTGAATAGCAACCTGAACATTCCGCTGTCTAAATGAAATTTGTCTCAAACAAAGTGTCTTCCAAACTTGTGCTTGAGTCTTAAGGTAGAAATATCGGGGGTCGTTATACTGTACTGATAATAGAACTTTGTTTATTAGTAAACAAGTGTGTAACTGTTCATACATAATTTATTTATTATTAAGACGACGAGAAATAAATGGTCGACTGCATAATATAAAAGATATTAAATATACAACTAAAAGTAAAATTTAAGATATATAGGGGGACTCATGAAAGCTTATAAATTTATAAGGTTGTAAAATTATATCCATTTATCCACGCTGTTATATGAACGCACCTAGTAATATTCTTGACAAACTGATGTTTATCAGCTATATTATTGCCAAACAAAATTTTTATACCTTCATGAAAATGAAATGGTATATTAATTTCGTCACGAAACCGAAAATTGTAGTCCTTAAAGGAAAATAGATAGACCCACCATTAAGTATACCGAAATAATCAGGTTGAAGAGCTGAGTTGATTTAGCCATGTCCGTCTGTCCGTCTGTCCGTCTGTCTGTTTGTATGCAAACTAGTCCCTCAATTTTTGAGATATCTTGATAAAATTTGGTGAGCAGGTATATTTGGGTGTCCGATTAGACATTTGTCGGAACCGACCGGATCGGACCACTATAGCATATATCCTCCATACAACCGATTTTTCAGAAAAAGAGGATTTTTGTAATATCTTACCCAATTTAACAGATTGAAGCTTCAAACTCACCATATACTTTCGTATATTGCACATATTGTTTCCTGAAAAAATTTATGAGATCGGTCGTATATATAGTATATATCCCCCACAACCGATTGTTCAGATAAGGAAGTTTTCGTAATTACTGCCCTATTTTAAGAGCTAGAGGCTTCAAATTTCAGCGAATGCTTACGTATATAGCATATATTGTTGTCTGAAAAAATCATAAAGATCGGTAGTATATATAGTATATATATGGTGGTATATATAGTATATATATATAGTATATATATATATATTTTCGCAAATTTTAGCCCCATTTTAACAGCTAGAAGCTTCAAATTTCACCGAATATTTACTTATATAGCATATATTGTTGTCTGAAAAAATCATAGAGATCGGTTGTATATATAGTATATATCTCATACAACCGATTGTTCAGATAAGAAACTTTTCGCAATTTCTACCCCATTTTAACAGCTATAAGCTTCAAATTTCACCGATTGCTTACGTATATAGCATATATTGTTGTCTGAAAGAATCATAGAGATCGGTTGTATATATAGTATATATCTCATACAACCGATTGTTCAGATAAGAAACTTTTCGCAATTTCTACCCATTTTAACAGCTATAAGCTTCAAATTTCACTGATTGCTTACGTATATAGCATATATTGTTGTCTGAAAAAATCATAGAGATCGGTTGTATATATAGTATATATCTCATACAACCGATTGTTCAGATAAGAAACTTTTCGCAATTTCTACCCCCATTTTAACAGCTAGAAGCTTCAAATTTCACCAACTGCTACGTGTATAGCATATATAGATGTCTGAAAAATCATGAGACGGTAGTATACATAGTATATATCTCATACACGATGTTCAGATAGAAACTTTGCGTCGTATATATATTATATACTTCATATAAACTGTCATTTTCACCCCTTTTTTACGGCTAGAATCTTCAAAATTCATCAAATTTCATCAAATAGTTACGTTTTCGTCATATATTTTTGAAATACGTGATTCGTAGTCATAGTTTTTACACGCAGACCACAAAAAACCTGAAACTTTGCATCCTCACACAAAGTACCTACCCGTTTTTTATTTTATATTTATCTTAAAAATCGTTAGGTATGTAGATCTGTTCACTATATATTTCTTATCTTATACATCCGATTATCGGAGATACGAACGGGATAAGATTATTGTTCAGCCCCATTCATGAAGGTATGAAGTCTTCGGCACAGCCGAAGACAGTCCCGTTCTTACTTGTTATTTTATATTTATCTTAAAAATCGTTTAGATATGTTCAAATTTCACCAAATGCTTACGTGTATAGCATATATTGTTGTCTGAGAAAATCATAGATACCGGTGGTATATATAGTATATATCCCATACAACCGATTGTTCAGATAAGAAACTTTGCGCAATTTCTTCCCCATTTTAACAGTTATAAGCTTCAAATTTCACCGATTGCTTACGTATATAGTATGTATTGTTGTGTCAAAAAATCATAGAGATCGGTGATATATATAATATATATATGATGGTATATATAGTATATATAGATATTATTTTTTACGATTTCGGCCCCATTTTAACAGCTAGAAGCTTCAAATTTCACCAACTGCTTACGTGTATAGCATATATTGATGTCTGAAAAAATCATTGAGATCGGTGGTACACATAGTATATATCTCATACAACCGATTGTTCAGATAAGAAACTTTGCGCAATTTCTGCCCCGTTTTAACAGTTAGAAGCTTCAAATTTCACAAAATGCTTACGTATATAGCATATATTGTTGTCTGAAA
Organism: Eurosta solidaginis; assembly: GCA_029619165.1. Classification (NCBI taxonomy): domain Eukaryota; kingdom Metazoa; phylum Arthropoda; class Insecta; order Diptera; family Tephritidae; genus Eurosta; species Eurosta solidaginis. The sequence continues at coordinate 7,122 of JARSSU010001184.1, read as the reverse complement.
AAATCATAGAGATCGGTCGTATATATATTATATACTTCATATAAACTGTCATTTTGACCCCTTTTTTACGGCTAGAATCTTCAAAATTCATCAAATTTCATCAAATAGTTACGTTTTCGTCATATATTTTTGAAATACGTGATTCGTAGTCATAGTTTTTACACGCAGACCACAAAAAACCTGAAACTTTGCATCCTCACACAAAGTACCTACCTGTTTTTTATTTTATATTTATCTTAAAAATCGTTAAGGTATGTAGATCTGTTCACTATATATTTCTTATCTTATACATCCGATTATTCGGAGATTACAACGGGATAAGATTATTGTTCAGCCCCATTCATGAAAGGTATGAAGTCTTCGGCACAGCCGAAGACAGTCCCGTTCTTACTTGTTTTGATTGTTATACAAATTAAAAAATGCCAAGGTTAAGTGAAAAATCAAAAAAAACGTCTTTACTAAGATATACTTGTAAATTACTTGCTGATGATGGAGATTTCTGATGAAAATGCCTGCTATAATGTCTGCAAAGTTGCATTCCCTTGAGTTTACCGCGTTTACACAATGAAATGTGCGCGTAAATTTATACAAATAGTGTAAATGATTTTTCGTACAAAATTTGACAGCTCGTTTACGCACTAGATAAATTTATATGTTTACACACTTTATAAGGCATTTATAAGGTTACATGAGTCCCCCTATTATTGAACATTACAGTTTAATTTCAGAACATAATAATAAGAAATAGGAGCAGAATTAAGATCTTATACCGAGATCTTATACTGGCGGAATGCATCAGATTCCGCTCAGCATGATTTCGGAATGAAGTGGATTCCAATCTTGCTGTTGGAATGCAACAAGATTCCAATCAGCATTTCGTGGGAATCCGGCAGAGCTAAGAGTAGTGTAATGAGGATACGCCATCACGAGGCATAAAAAGGTAACATGACTTGTGTTGTTGTAATACACAGGATTCCAATCAGCTCGATGCCTGACCCATAAGATTATACTGCCGGAATGCATACGATTCCGGTCAGTGACTCATGAAAAAGCATGCTTTTAACGTTTTTGGAATGCACCAGATTCCAATCAACACAGTACTGACATGTTCCTTCTTAATGATACATGTTGATAATGATCCTCCATCCTTATAAGAGATAGTGCCTGTTTTTAAGGAAGAAATAAATGCCGGCATATTAAATTAGCTTGTATCTCTTAGATTAGATAGGCAAGTATTGCATTACGTATAGTGGCAAAAGTACATTCAAGACTGATACAGCTATACAAGTCATTGTAGTGCGAGCACCAGATAAGCAGAGGATTAGTTTTAGCATAGTTTCGACGACAAAGGGGTAAATAAAAGGAACGTAGTGTCCGCCAACCTTAGGAGGAACTGCAAAAACAATCGGCTGAGGCAGGCAGAATCAATTTCTCCAATAAAGAGCTTATGGATTAACAATATCCCCAATAATATTATACAGTTTTCCAGAGTGGGTAAGCTAATAAGGAGAAGTCTACATCTGTATGGAGGAAGGTGGAGACTTGAGTCCCAATTAAGGCCGCGCAATGCGAATATTAAAAATGCTTTTGAACTGACTGAAGACGCTTTATATGCTTTTGAGAAACAGGGCACCAAACGCATGAGCAATACTCGAGTATTGGACGAACCAGCGATGTGTAAAGAACCTTAGTGAGGTATGGATCATCGAACTCTTAGCCCATCTTTAACAAATCGAAAGTACACTCACGCTTTGTTGGCAATAGATGAAATATGCATGTTAAAATTCAGTTTCGGATCAAAAAGGACAACTAGATCATTTGCAATAGATATACGCTTCAAAGGCGTACCATCTATTACATAAGGTTTCAATACTGGCTTCACTCGGTGAAATGTAATATGCTTACATTCGAGCAATTTAAAGCTAGTAAATTTGGTGTGCACAACATTGGAACGAGTCCAGTCGGCCTGAAGAAGATCAAAGGAACTCAAATTGGTAGGACAGTAAGTGTAGCAAGTTTTACATCATCGCATACATTTATAGTATGGGAATATAAATATTGTCTGTGGCAAGTCACTATGCAATGGTAAAGAGCAAAGGGCCTAGATGACTTCCCTGGGGTACACCGGCGGAAACTCCGAATGATTCCGACAGATTGCACTTGGAATAGGACTAGTACATGTATTTTAATAAGATTAATATAGCTGGATTTATTTTCCTATATACATACATATGTATGTAAGTTGTATGGAGAAATTTGTTTTGATATCTTCTGGTTGTATAAACATCCATTTAAATCACCATTAAAAAATATATTTTACATGTCATTGTCAATAGTATTCAGAAACTGCGCAAAGGGTGATATGAAATAATTTCCACCTATTTTTACTGTTAGTGTGTTTATTATGTTATTTTATACTCAGTTAAGCAGAGCTCACAGAGTATATAAAATTGATGGATAACGGTTGTTTTTACAGGTATAAAAGAATCAAGATAGATATAGACTTCATATATCAAAATCATCAGGATCGAAAAAAAATTTGATGAGCATGTCCGTCGTCCGTCTGTCTGTTAACACGATAACTTGAGTAAATTTTTAGTATCTTGATGAAATTTGGGTATGTAGGTCCTGGGCACTCATCTGCAGATCGCTATTAAAATGAACGATATCGGACTATAACCACCCACTTTTCGATACGAATATTCGAAAAACCTAAAAGTGCGATAATCCATTACCAAAGACAGATAAAGCGGAAGAAACTTGGTAGGTGTGTGAACTTATGACGAGAAGAATAGAAAATTAGTAAAATTTGGATCCTGTGCGTGGCTACTCGCCAACTTTAAAAGAGAAGGTAATTTAAAGATTTTGCAAGCTGTAATTTGCAGTCGTTGAAAATATCATGATGAATTTGGCAGGAACGTTACTTTCCTATACTATATGTGTGATAATAAAAATTATAAAATCGGAGAGCCGAAAGAGAACCGACCACACCCATCTTATAATTTCGAGACTAAGTCCGAAAACCCTCGTCTGCCAACACCCGGCCAGTGTGGCAAGCGCAAGTGTCAGCACAGCTGTGCTGCCGACCAACACCGCGCTCACTCCTCACATGTTCAGTTTACTTAAAACTACCATCACGTACCGATCGTAGCCACGCACGTTCGCCGATAAGTTATTCGCCCGCCCCCGTCGCGCACATCATTCTTTTTCATTTGGATTAAATATTGAATCAAATTCATCTATAAACTTGTAATATTGAAAAATTTAATTTTAATAAAACTATATATATACTTTTATAAACCCGTGTGCACCCCTCTGTCCTAACAAGACAGGCTAGTGAAGTTTCTACATGGCCTTTGTACCAAAAAAGGTATACAGCGGTAAAAGAAAAAAAGGTAAAAATAAAAAGCACAGTAATAATATTTATAAAATTTTAACAAAAATAAAAGCTTTTATATAAATACATAACAAATAACGCGATCGGCAAGGGTCCAATAAAAACATAACGGAGAACCCAAAAGTGTTACAAACAAAAAATTTAATAATTGAACAAACATATAGATCTGTGCACAAAAGCAAAATTAAGGTGTTGCAAAAAAATTAAAAAAGGCAATGAAATTTTATTGCGAAAACAAAAACAAAACCAAAATCCAACTAAAGGAAGAAAAGAAAAAAATAGAATTTTATTAAACAAAAAAGATTTTTACAAACAAACAAAGCTTTATAAGTGCTACGTTAGGTGGTGAAAAAAGAGAGAAAAAAGAACAAAAAAAAAGTACGAAGTTTTCTTTAGGGAAAGTTTTACGCAAAACAAAAAATCGACATTACATTAAGGTGTGAGTTGGAAAAGTGGTGAAAACAACTTTGTGAAGATAACTTGTGAAAAGAAAAATTTTCAAAAAAAATGCAAAAAATATTAAATTTTTTCAGAAAACACTAAAAAACGGGAATATAAATACAACTAAAGAGATAACATTGGAGGAAAATTCACAAAAAATTTAGAAAAAAGAAAAAAATATATTGTGAAAATTTACATATACATACATACATCAAACACATTAACAAACACAACAACAACGAGGAGCAAAATACAACAGAGGCTAAAGAATAACACAAACAACCACAAGTAGCACACATAAAAACTAAAGGAAATGTCAGAGTAAGTACATAGTCACATCTGTCAACCCATTGTTGGGGTTGCCAGAGAGGTGAAATACGCTTGCGTGTTAGCGTACAATACAAACATTTGAAATACTTAAATTTATAAAGAATATGTACATAATATAGGATATTACGTATTTGTACGTGCAAATAATTCAGGATGCGTACTTATACGTAAAAGGTACAGATGTATATAAATCAAAATTCAATATTCAAGTTTTCTAAGACTAATTTCTATTAAATAGAAGGGTTGGCTGTTGGCGACTACGACAGTCGCTCAAACATCGTCCCCGCCCTAGGCGTGTTCAGCGGCTAGAGCCTCTTGTAGCTCTTGAAGAGTCCGTAACGCATCTCGCACGAGGATTTGGGACACTTTTCCTCTAGCGTTGGCGGTCTGCAGCCCTTGTGCGGTGCATCGAATGGTGCGTCGTGCGATGCTGGGTGCTGCTGAGGGATGTTGTTTCCCGGGCGAGAACGGGGTTGCCCGGCGGCGGCAGGGGGTGCCGGTACGGCGGATCTGCCAGGCCGGGATGCCTGGATGGTGCGTTGGGCGCTTGGGGCAGCGTCCCGCCGATGGAGTAGGGAGTGATGTCGCGCTCCACAGATCCGGCATCTGTCGTACAAGCTGCACTCGCTGGTGATGTGAGATAATGCCAAGCAATTCAGCAAAACTTATGGGCTCGTGCAAGCATCCATCCTGGGGTGGTTTCATTTCTTTGAATATGACGCAGTTCGAAGAGCGTGCTGACGGGTGCTATGCGGCACCGTCGGTAATCCGTATATTTCAGTGTCGAGCTGCGGATTCAATGGCGCGGTTGGGAGCAAACGATCTCCGACGCGACTGTCTTCGTGACGACGAATGATTTGCACGATCCATAGCGATCTGTAATTACAGTTGCTAAAGGTATTTTAGTGGAGACAAATACTGTGATACAGGGGTTTCAGCTAGCATTGTGTTGCGAAAGACGACATATATAGTGACGGTGATGTGGTAAGAGTGGACAGAGGTGTTTTGAGAGTAGCTACGAATTCGCCGGGTGTCCCCGAGATGGTGGCTTTACAGTCTGCGGAGAAACAGAGCTTTCAACAAGTGCGTCGTGTGAGGGTGTCCGGTGAGTACGAACGGCACAACACGTATATGGCGTCAGGTCGGATGTATCAATGGGTCCAAGGCGCATTCGTCGAAGTGAGTCGCGGAATGCAGACACACTCACCGACTTGGGTCGGGTTGTGATTTTTCCACTGCTGCCTTTCTGGAGATCCTTTATGTAGTCTTCCTTCACCGTTTGCTGAATTGAGATGTAAGCTTTTTACCCTGTCCCCGGTTTATAAGAGATAATTCCGCTGGTGACCCACTTCAGGATAGTCGAGGAGCCACCTCTGAGAACGTGCCGAGGTCAAGTCGGTTAACTCGGTGGGACAAGAGTGAGTTAGGACGAAGAAGTCAATACGGCTTCGATTCTTGACCAAGAGGGTGGTAACTTCTTCAAATGTGAACTTTGGACCTCCGCTAGTGCCTTTGAGTGCAGTTTAAATTCTACACTGCAGACTCCCATAAGCCGCCCATGTGGGAGCTCGCGGCGCGAAATGAGATTTCCAATGATGCCCTGGGAGAGTATTTGCGATTACTCTCTGAGAGGCAGTTTCCTGAGTCTCAAACGAGCTCCTTTTCAGTCGCTCAGTTAGCTCCATAACGTTGTCCGTTGTCACTCATCAGGTGGCAGGATATCCACGACGTCCGACGAAGCGAGCAATGCCGCGAGAAAGGACATTGAGTTGTTAAGTCGAGCACAGCTCAAGAGTGACAGCTTTTGTCACGAACAGACACAAACGGCCACGTAGCCTTTCAGTAAGGTGTAGGGAGACCTGAGCAGGAGGCTTTTATTTGAAAAGGCCCGCACCCACCGCAAAGTACGCACCGTCAGTGGTGAAAGCGGAGCGTATATGCATCGTGTCCGACAAGGCCGTCCATGATTTACGATCGCATTTGCTGCTTGTGGAGGGTACCAGTTTTGCACTGATGTATGCATCTCTTTATGAGGGTTTGAGGCGTGGAATATAGAGATCCTGTCTGAGGAAATTGCTGTGTTACACGGCTGTCTCGCGGGCTTGGTGGCCGCGAAGTTCGTGGAGGTACTGTATAGAGAGGACAGCGAATCTAGATTTTTCTGCGATTAAAAAATGGATGTTTTCGTGGACGTTCAACGTCGAATGAACGAATCTACCAGGAACCCTGAGGAGACACATTTTTCACGAGGTAGGGGTGAGGGTTAGTAAGAGACTTCTTTAAATTGGTTTTGCATTGCAAAGCATGCTAGTTCGCGAGAAAAATCGGGTTTGCAGTTAACGTACAAGTTTATGTTTCGTTTTGCGGGAGCTCGTCCTGAGACAGATGAGGGAGTGTAAGCGGGGTTTAATGCCTCGAATTCGGTCATTGAGATTATTAACGAACTGATGGGCATACGCCATGACCCGAGGAGCGCGAGGAAAAAGAGGGGAAAATCGATCCAAATATCAGGGTCATCGAACGAGTGTAGTGCTTCGGACTCTGCGTATTTCAGGCGGGTTGATGCTGCGGGTCGATGTTTTTGCCAAGCTGGGGGGCTGGGTCAGCAACGCAGGGGCATTCCACCACAGCGAAGAATTTGCCAAGTCATGGGTTGCATCTCTAGTTCCCATGTCTGTGGATTGTCGCGATGCTTAACATGTTTCCAGGAGGCGCTTCTGTAGATCCATAATTTCAGTTGTTCGATTGATACGAAAGTTTCTAAGGTGGGGGGTTTTCGGGCAGGCTAACACAATTCCGAGTCAGACCACATGTAAAGATTTTAATAGTGCGTTGAGATGGGATTGTACGACGGCGATTAGTGGGGCAAGGAGAGAGCGGCACATAGTTTAGTTTTGGAAGACTGGTAGTGTGAAGTGGGCAACTTGCCTTTAGCGACTAGAAGGTGGACGACG
>JARSSU010001183.1:0-53991 GCA_029619165.1 Eurosta solidaginis | reverse complement strand
AATTACCTGCGACAACTGCGATCGTATCATTTTGCGTGTAACTTACACGTTCTTCCCGGACTGACTTCTTCTAATTGCTTTTTAATTGCCCTTTAGTACGTAATTTTAACTTATTTTATGCTTTAGAGATGCAAGAGAGTAACAGTACGGAAATCTGCAAAAAAAACACGTTTTGCAAAAATTGGCTTTTAAAACGTTATTCGTTGTAAAAACACAGTTGTTCTGAGGGACAAATTGGTAAAGAATAATAATACTCGAGTAGGCAAATTAAAAAAAAATAGGTACCCAAGTTCTCAAATGTTTAACAATCGCATCAACCCCAGAAAGTTATGCATGTGACAAAAGTCGACAAAAAAAAATAAAACTTCTTCATAATATCTGAAGATTCTGATTTTGGTGGCCCAGACGGAATATCGCATGATACACACATCAGACAAAAATACTGCTGGAGAATATGAGAAATGCTATAGAAAGACATGAACAACTTTTTTTTCATCCACTGTACCTTCTTTTAACCATTGGTTTAACTACTTCACTATCCAACTACCTTTTGCTCTTGCAAACAACTGCATCTACTCGATTTACTCTATATATACTCAGAAAATCTCACTTTTTATGACAATGTCAAATTTCATCCGATGATGACTTTTACTATCATCTTATTCTATATGTTTTTAATTTTAGTTAGGCTCAATAAAAAATAAAAAAAACAATACTGGATCTTTGTTTATAGTTAAGGTAAGGAAATCTACATCTCCTATGTTTAGTCGGTCATACGTTAGATAGCTTCTATATGGGGCCCCGCAAAGTGACAACACCGATAGGAAAAAATAATATTAGTGTAATTCCCGGGAAAGTAGTAAATATCGATAGAAAAAATATTTTTACATTTACTCCTTATAAAATAACACATCGATAAGGAAAATATTTTCATTAACTCCGTAGAGAAACAAAAAATATCAATAGGGAAAATAAAACATTAATTCCCTCTAGACTAGAAAACATTGATAAGAAAAAATACCTTTACATAAGTTTACATAACATAATATGTAAGCCTTTGGAGTAGAAAGTATTGATAAGAAAAATAATTTTACGTTAATTCCCTAAAGATTAGAATATGTAGTACTAGTAAAAAATGAAAGAGGACATAAGTTAGATAGCAAATACAAAGGATAATATAAAGTAGAAAATGTAGATAGTAAAAATAATTACACCTTTAATCCCCTATAATGTAAAAATATAAACGAAAATAAGAAAATAATAATTCATAAATGGGGGCTTAAACTACTATAAATTTAAAAAATAATAAAATAATTTAAATAGAAAAACTTATTACAATAGCACACATTTAAATAAATAGAAGCATTCCACTTTACTCATAATCTCCATTAAGTACTCATAACATAATATGGAAAAAAAAATTGTAAACAAATCAAAAAGGAACATGAGAGTACATAAACAGATAAAGTTACGTTATAAATAAACATAATAACAATGTAAGTACAAACGGATTCAAAAGTTAATTGTGCCACTCCAGTAGCCATCCATAATTGGTGCAAGTATGTATGACTACTCTTTCAAAGGCGGATGGTGTAGCATTCATTCATTCACTCATTAATTCATTTGTACAAACGTATAGTTTGACTCGTTTTGGTATGTCTTGAAATACGTTAACTCTTACATACATATCCATTCATTTGTACATACATATTCCGACACGCGTTACAACGGTCTACGTCTCGTAACTTGAGGCTTCTTCTATTTCAATTTAAAGCTGTCTAATTGCTCACCACAAACCTTGCCTGCACACAATTTATTCCTACGACTGTGTTTACACTTAGAAACTGCATTTTCCATACCTATTCCGTTTTTTGCTTATTATGCATTTCCCACATTTAAAAGCATTAAGTAAAATGTAAAAGAATTTCATATAGCGATTTTGGAAAAATTTATGAATTTTGTTTACAATGTTAACCCATTTCAAGTACATTTTTGAAAACAATTCAGGGTACCAAAAAAATTTATATGCATTATGTGACGAAAAATACATAAGCCAATTTCAAAATGTTTTCAAAAAATTCGAAATCTCAAGAGAAAAAAGAAACATCCCAAAAATATTTTCAAAAAATTCGAGAAAAGGAAAAAAATTTGATTGTAAACAAATTTCAAAAACGTTTTCGAAAATTTCGAAAACTTAAATAAAATGAACGAAGAAATGTGATGAAAACTATGTAAATGCATTTCAAAAAGTGTTTCAAAAAATTCGAAATCTCAAGAATACAAAAAAACATTTCTAAACATTTTAAAAAAATTCGAGGGAGTAAAAAGTTTATATTCTAAACAAATTTTAAATGCGTTTTCGGAAATTTCGAAGCCTGAAATAAAAGAACGAAGAAATGTGATGAAAACTATGTTAATGCATTTCAAAAACGTTTTTCAAAAATTCGAAATCTCAAGAATAAAAAAAATTTCTAAACATTTTAAAAAAATTCGAGAGAGTAAGAAACTTTGTTAAAAAATTTCAAAAAGGTTTTCGAAAAAATTGTAAACAAATTTCAAATGCGATTTGGTAAATTTTGAAAATATGAAAAGTTAAGAAAAATTTGTGGAACTTGAAGTGTGTTTGAGCATTAGAGAAGATCAAAATTTTGAATTACTTTAATAGAAAACTTTTCTATATATGATATTCTAACGGAAAATTAGAAAATCAAGAACTTAGGCTGTGTTCGAGTTGACCTAAATAGAGAAAAAAACCAAGTCACTGGAAACTGTCGGTAAGGCAGTGCAAAATAAAATTTATAATTTTTATGAGCATACTTTTCAACCTAAATTCAAATGTCAAATTTCAAAAACAAAAATATTGATTTATCAATATGGTATATGCAAAAAAATGGCTCTTGTCCATTCAACTTAAGTAAATCATAGATAATAGAGCGACGATCTCTGCTGCGATTAAGGTCCGATCGATTGTACGTGATGGGGAGCTCAATTTTGTTCAAACTGATGTTGGCGACACAAGAATTGGATCCTTCCCTAATATAGCCACAATCCGAACATATTTGGCAGCCAAGTGCACTAATTGGCCTAAACAAGTTATTGGAGGCGTACCAATATCACCACTCAGCCACTGCATTTTCTTGAACTGCTATCTTGGGATAGGTACTTACAGCGGACCCTAATTGACCTCTGTCCTTTTTTAAGCGTGAAAACGCATCAAAAATACCAAATTTCCTGTATTGTTATTATTTTCTTAGCAGAAATAAACAATTAGGTTTTCAAATCAACTCGCACAGTTTTGACAGCTTTTTCAATAATTATTGCAGTGCTGGAAAGTTCCAGTGGAATATTAGTTCAGATACCTAAAATTTAGGCGAACTCAGCACCCAGCCTTAAAATATCTAGTGAATGAAATAACGAAAACTATGTAAACTGATTTCAAAAAAAGTTCATCAAAATATTCGCAAATAAAAAAGAACTTCATAAATTTTATAATAAGGTAATTTCAAAAACCTTTCTAACCTCTTTAAAAATCTTGTATAGTCTCAGTACAATTTTTATTACAAAGTTTTTCCAGGAATTGTTATTGGTTCCTTAAATTTTGTTTATAAATGTGCAAAAATGAAATACTGATCGAATTTTTTCAACGAATTTGCTGCTATTTTTTTACTCGCAAGTGTATGTAAATCTGCTGCAAAAAATTTGATTTTAAATGCAAGCCTGCAGCGTTTCACCAAGTTGTTGAAAAGCAGTTAAAATTTGTGCAATTTAAGTTTTTCAATACTTCATATTTCAAGTTAAAGTTCTACGTTTGTTTCTTGGTTTCGATTGCTTTGTAAAACTTATATAGTATATATGTATTGACTACATACATATGTATGTATTTCGGAAAATATCTTTTTATTGTGCGCTTGTTGCTGGCTTCGTTGGTCATATTATTTTTTATCGACATTTAACTTTGCAAGTGGCCACTTGTTTGATGTTATATTTCAAATTTGCACCCTATTTTAGTTGAAAGACAAATTTACACTACATAACTACTTCCAATTGCTATTGCAATTTCAATTTAAAAGCAGTGTCTTATGTCTTTTCGATACAGGTTTTTAACAAAAATTTAAACCATTATTTATCAGTAAATAATCAAATCGCGACGATTACGATCAATGATCCACGAATTGGGTGAATCTCGATCTATCTATAAGACCTAGTTTAAATTTAATATGCAACATAGCCTGAGGTAGTATGAAATAACGAGTGAGGAATTTCTAAAACCTTTTCGAAAAAGTTAGTAAACACGAAAAGTTAAAAAAATTACATCAATCTATTCTACATTTTTTTTGTACTTGACTTGTAAGCAGTACTGAAATAACTAGATTTCACCTATAATTTTTTCTTCCAATATTCGCGTGAACCTTTCTAAAATAAATTAACAAAATGTTGCGAATTTTAGGAAATTCTTCATTATTCTGCACCAAGCGTTCCAAATAGCTGAACTGTTGAATAAATAACTCAAATTGTCAGTAGACCAAAATGTTCTTTATTAACAACACTACTATGTTAGTAATACTTCACAATTGAATTACTCGTATACTTCACTTACAACGTTTTAAAATCAACTGATTGACTGACTGTTCCGTAGCTTGTGTTGCTTTAATGTTCACAGGTGCTTCGTTCACGTACCTTTGCCAGGATCCAGATTTTGTGAACAGCCTTCTCGAAATAAATGCTTATTTATTTCTCATTTTCACTCTTGCCGTCTAGGTAAATGCGTGTATATGTGCGAGTAATAACTTCTGCGATTTTGGCTGTTGTTTAAAAGTATAAACGAAGCAGCTGTCACCTTGCCCGTCCTAATGTCACATTGTTTAATTTTTTCCGAAATTGTTAAATAAAATAAATCTAAAACAAGTAAGGAAGGCTACATACTCAGCTGAGAGCTTTGGAGACAAAATAAGGGAAAATCACCATGTAGGAAAATGAACCTAGGGTAACCCTGGAATGTGTTTGTATGACATGGGTATCAAATGGAAGGTATTAAAGAAGGGCCATAGTTCTATAGGTGGACGCCATTTTGGGATATCGCCATAAAGGTGGACCAGTAGTGACTCTAGAATGTGTTTTTACGATATGGAAATGAAATGAAAGGTGCTAATGACTATTTTAAAAACGTAGTGGGCCTTAGTTCTATAGGTGGACGCCCTTTTCGAGATATCACAATAAGGGTGTACCAGGGGTGACTCTAGAATGTGTTTGTACGATATGGGTATCAAACTAAAAGTATTAATGAGGGTTTTAAAAGGGAGTAGCCCTTAGTTGTACATGTGAAGGCGTTTTCGAGATATCGACCAAAATGTGGACCAGGGTGACCCAGAACATCATCTGTCGGGTACCGCTAATTTATTTATATATGTCATACCACAAACAGTATTCCTGCCAAGATTCCAAGGGCTTTGATTTCGCCCTTCTAGAATTTTTAAATTTTTTCTACTTAATATGGTAGGTGTCGCACCCATTTTACAAAGTTTTTTCTAAAGTTGTATTTTGCGTCAATAAACCAATCCAATTACCATGTTTCATCCCTTTTTTCGTATTTGGTATAGAATTATGGCATTTTTTTAATTTTTCGAGATTTTCGAAATCGAAAAAGTGGGCGTGGTCATAGGCTGATTTTGGCCATTTTTTATACAAAGATAAAGTGAGTTCAGATAAGTACGTGAACTGAGTTTAGTAAAGATATATCGATTTTTGCTCAAGTTATCGTGTTAACGGCCGAGCGGAAGGACAGACGGTCGACTGTGTATAAAAACTGGGCGTGGCTTCAACCGACTTCGCCCATTTTCACAGAAAACCGTTATTGTCATAGAATCTATGCCCCTACCAAATTTCACAAGTATTGGTTAATTTTTGTTCGACTTATGGCATTAAAAGTATTCTAGACAAATTAAATGAAATAGGGCGGTGCCACGCCCATTTTGAAATTTTCTGTTATTTTTGTATTTTGTTGCACCATATCATTACTGCAGTTGAATGTTGATATTATATAAAGATATTAAATTTTTTGTTATAATTTGACTTAAAAATTTTTTTTTAAGTGGGCGTGTTCGTCTTCCGATTTTGCTAATTTTTATTTACACACATATGGGAATAGGAGTAACGCTCTTGCCAAATTTCATCATGATATCTTCAACGACTGCCTGCTTGCAAAACTTTCAAATTACCTTCTTTCGAAAGTGGGCGGTGTGACGCCCATTGTCCAAAATTGTACTAGCTTTATATTCTACGTCATAAGGTCAACCCACCTACCTAGTTTCATCGCTTTATTCGTCTTTGGTAATGAATTATCGCACTTTTTGTGTTTTTTGAAATTTTCGATATCGAAAAAGTGGGCGTGGTTATAATCCGAGGTAGTCCATTTTAAATAACGATCTGAGATGAGTGCCCAGGAAACCTACATACCAAATTTCATCACGATACCTCAAAATTTACTAAATTTATCGTATTTACGGACGGACGGACATGGCTATATAAATTTCTTTTTTCGTCCAGATCATTTTGATATATATAAGTCTATAGCTATCTCGATTAGTTTATGCCGTTACGGATTACCGTTATGCGAACAGCGACAAAGTGAATATACTCGGTGAGTTCTGCTCAGCTGAGTATAAAAAATGACCGACAGAGAGATTTGAAAGATAATAATATAGTTTGTGGGGATAGCACATATTCACTTTTATCAAAAAGGTATCGATTTAGTAATGAAAAGTTACCGATTTGTTATTGATGTGAAAAATTGGTATTTTATCGGCATTTTATGGATTTTTATCGAAAGTCGCCGATTTTCAATCGCCGTGATATCAGTTTATTATCAGCGTGTTATAGATTTGCTTTCGATTTGTAAACGAAAATTTATCGATTTTGTATTCATATATTTGTGAATCTGCCATTGAAAAGTCATGGATTCGCTATCAAAGTTTATCGATTTGCTATCGAAAATCTAACGCTTTGTTATATGTATATGCATTAATAATTAGTTATCGAAAAGTTATTGAATTCTCAACAAAAAATTATCGATAGCCGACGACTCGGCGATAATAATCCGCTATCGATAATGTATCGATCATAAAAGAACAACTGGTAGCAGGTATCGGTTGTTAACGAAATTACTTGATTCTGATAAAGGTTGCCTCTGTTTAACTTCAATCCCTAGCCGAACTCTAGTCAACTTAAAAATATCAGTTTTCTAGACGTACACCTGCATGTTAAACAACAAACTTCACGAGTACTTGGTACTGAGGCTTTTTCTTTTATACATATGAAGCGAAAATGGAAACAAGGAAAATCGCTTTAAGCTCTTTTTGAAAACAATTACTCTCATATGTATTCTAATACCAATACTAAAATGCAAAAATTAGCACAAATTGTTGTCAGTATAATGTGAGTGCAACAGGCGTATGTTAACACACACATACATACATATGTACACATACACATCCGAAGAATCAAGGACATGAGCATTGAAGTGCTTGGCAATCATTGTGTGCATAGTTTGAAGTTTGCTACATTGTTACAATTTTTGTTGTCATTTATTCCACATTGTTTGTACTTATCTTCTATCGTACTTTTATTTTTACTTTTGGCTTTCTATGACAATATTTGTTTCATTGACTATTATTGTGTTTATTATATGGTTTTCTATTGTATAACATTGTAACGTATGTAACGTGTGAACGTAATGGCATGCAATAAAACTCCTTCCGTTTAGCAATTCTTTGTTCCATTAGCTTTGACCGGATACCTTTTTGAAACGTTTTTGTATGAGGAGTTTTTTAGAGGTATGTTTTATTTAAAGCTGTGTTTGTTTAGCAGTGTAAGAAACGTCGATTTAAGGTAATGGCTTATTAGATTGGTGGTCTTTGCAATATAAGACTTTGTTATCGAAGCAAGGTAGGATAATGAAACTGTTTTTAAGACAATTAAATGCATTGTTTACAGTTAGTACCTGTCAAAGATAACTTGACCCCACGTTACTAGAAACAAAACGAGCCTAATTCGTGTAGATCGCCAACCCAATGAAAGCTGCATGCCATGTCAGACATTTCACACTCCATTTTTTCCAATAGATCGATTAGGCATACGCTAATACAATATACGTTAGTAAAGCACAAGCCTACCTCAAACCTCTGTTATTTAATGGACAATGGCAGCAGGTTGCTCCACAACTCCACAGCAAGTCCCATAACTTTAAGATAATGTTTTAGTGTGAACTTCTTCAAAAGTGAGCTCTTCTCGTATTTGAGGTAAAACCATGCCACCACAAAACATCCGTTCCCATAAACTGGAGGAGAAACCTGTATACAAGGCATGCATTGCCGTGGATAAACTCTAACTCCTATCCGAAGGGGGAATTGTTTTTGAGACACTAAGACTTAACTAGAATCTGTTAAGTCATGAAAGCCCACAACGATTTAATCATATCGAATTGATAAAGTAGATTTATTCATTAAGCTTATCCAAACCAATGGTAAAACTTACATAAGAGAAGCGGAACACTGCTACAAAAAATGAAACTACTAGCTTTTATCCGCTCCTCCGTCTGCGCTAAGAAAAACAAAAGAAAATAACTCGAACAACTCAAATGGGAATTAGATTCGAATCCACACTTCTGTGGCGATCGATCTGTTGACTCGACCAAATCTACATCATGTTGTCGTTTAACTTCGGCTTTATAAATATACACTTTGCACTCCTGCAACCTAGTCATGCTAAAGGGCACCACGTTAGATCTTTCTTTTAAAGCCAAAAATCTTGGCATATTACTTGACTCCGAGTTATGCCGGAAAGGAACGTAAGGTTGTGATCAATGAAAAAACTCTATTGTAGCATACTGCAAAACAAATGGGCTTTCGGGAGGAACTGTCAGCCCATATTATCATGGTAAGTACAATATAGCAACTCGGCCGATACTAACGTATGGAGCTCTTGTCTGGTGAAATGCACCAGACAAAAAGAGCGAAAGGAGCTCGAAAGGGGCTTATATTTAAATCGAGTACATAACGCGTGTTCAAAGGATCGTCAGCAGAAAGAATCGTCAGCAGAAACCCGGGATCTTAAATTCAAATTAATGATGGGGTTATAAACGGCCGTTTTCAGACCAGTACTAAAATGCTGTAGCATATTGGCATGGCCAATGAAAAACTGTACAACATTAAAAATAATACATAGAGCAGCCATCGGAGTGGTAATAGAGGCAATAAAGTCTTGTACAACTGACGCATTAAATGTGCTCCCAAATCATCTACCTCTGTGTTAAGAGGGGACTGGAAGAGCGACGAGGTGCAAAATAACGACGCAATTTCAATCTACACCGACAGTTGCAAAATATATATATACACCCTTAAACTCCGGAGGACCCACTGGGGCAGAGGTGTAGTTTACTCAGACAGCCAAGCAGCGCTCATGGCGGTTAGCTCCCTCGTTATCCTTCTAAGGCCGTCAGCAGTGGTAACAGAAAGTTTCAAGCCGATGCCAACTATGCAAACAGGAGCATCGAGGGCAACGAGAAAGCGGACGAACTTGCAAGGGACGGGCACAGCTGGAATCAGCGGATACGATTGAGATGCATCATCATTTACATACATCAATCAAAAGAAACATAAAAAACAGATTCAAGAAGTAAGTAGCCTCTAACTGGTAATCCTCAGACATCTGCAAGAAAACCAAACAAACCAAGCCTAATTCCGATTGCAGGAGAGCAGAGCACTTACTAATTATGGCAAGGAAATAAATATTTAGGATCACTGTTACAATCACGTGACACTAACCGCTTGGCCTGTATGCCGAGAAAATAAAGATCCCTTTTAAACAGCATTTGCTGGAGCTGCGGGGAGGAGCGCAAAAGAGAAACAGTTGCGCACCACTTGTGTGCATGCCCAGCTCTAACGCAAAATAGGTTTCTAGCTATGGAAGTTGTATACTGCCGGAACTTAAGAAAGTAGGTAAATGCTCTGTAAAGGATATCAACAGGTTTATTGTCAGCACCAAATGGCTCGAGTACCAACTAGCCATACTAAAAGAGCAGCAATTCTTTTCAGAAGATATGTCAAAATATCGCCCCGTAAGTTATTTGAGCTCAGATCTTTGGTGGCGGCACAGCAAACCAACCAACCAACCAGCCTCAATGCTTCTTAACACCAAAACAAGACGAATAGCATGAAATCCCTTAAAGAAAATCTCATCTTAAACTCTCATTGAACAAGCAACTATTTTGCCAAGTCTGTCAGCAAAAAAGTCGCAAAAAATATTTATGAGTGAAATTGAGTACAAAATTAACCATCCAGATAACAAATGCACATAAATCGACGCAGAGGAAAATGCAATTTCGTATGTCATAACGGCGATAATTGATTGATGAGCGATGATCTTTTAATTTTTACACATTATGAGCATAAAATCTCAGACCTCGACGACCTCGCGAAAGGAAAAGTATGCATACACGTCGCACAACTAGCTCAAAACAGCGATTAACTAAAAAAATGGCAATGTTCAGAAAACGCGAAAAAACGGACTGCTTCTTCCATATGCGCCAATGCAATTTTAATTTTTTACAAAGCCTTTTCTCGCTGATTAGTTGAGTTATTAGTAAATTGAGTATGCATGTCGGTTAGTATTGAACTGGGAAGCCCAGTGGTATTCGTCACTTCAAAATTTAAGACTTTTGAGTTAGCTCGCTGTTGATCTCGGTGTGCGATATGTTCATAAAAAGCAGGAAATCGCATTCACATGCAAAACTGGCAGAGTGTAAACAGTTGTCCTGCAAGTAGTGGCAGTGCTATTTGCTCTCGTATTTATGGCAGAAAATGAAATCTGTAGCGGATAAGCTGATACGACATTCTGCATCGATAAATAAATTTCAGGCGAGCGCTGTAAGTGATGCGATAGTAAAAAAAAGTAATAGTGAAACACAAGAGGTCACTCTCCAAAATAAAATGAAAAAATGAAGTGTAAAATTTTCGCAATAAGAATAAGCAAAATACGTAAGGCAGTTTAAGTGAATACCGAACATAATCTATCCCACTGTGGATCTCGGAAAAATTAAAGTGAAGGAAGGGAGTGAAGTTTTCGTGAACTCTATAATTCATTTTATTAAATTTGGTGCGATGGATAAAAGTTTGCGAGAAATGAATGAGCAGGACTGCTTCAATGTCTTGGCTACTAGTGTCGGTTGAGACATCGCATGGTATGAGCCTCCTCGGTTCTAGTATTCATTTTTCAGGCATGATAAAAATGGAAAGGGACGACTTGAAGACAAGCGCCAATGAATCATTCATCGCCAATGTTTTTTTTTAGCATCGGCAAGGCAATCCCGTCCCGTCCTACTGGCTTTTATGGTTAAGCACGTTTGATGGCTTCTTGAACCGCTTTGCCGGCGATAGCACGGGAGACAGTTTATGTTTATGTGCGCGTCTTTCTCCTGTCGTTAGAGTTTGCCAACCGAGCTCGCCCATTTCTTTCCGGCCGTCAGAACGTTATAACCAGAGAATATAGATATTTTGTCATTGTGGTTAAGGCTCACTCATTAGATATTGCTCATGACCAGTGTATGCCCTGATTTGAGGGTCGCCAAGGTCACGTTCTCTTGTGAAGGTTGCGGTATTCATATTTGATGAAAATCGGCTTACCGTTCGAGCAAGAGAAGAGTATGTGTAGGGAGTCGGCTGAAAGGGTCAGCAGTGGCTGCCGAATAACACAGTTGATGAGTTCTTGGCTAAATTTTGATATGTCTAACCAGCTATAGCAATTTCCTTCAACACGCGAGGGTATATCTCAGTTCTGCAAGCATCTCTCCTGTGCTGTCTGCTTGCAGTTTCGAGTGCCACCGATCGTTATGAGCATTCAAAACGCTTCTTCGACAGTGAATAGATCACTATTGTCATGGCGGTAGCAATTCGAGCAGCAGATGGGGATGCAGATATTTATGATTTCAAAATTTGACTCGTCTGAAGAGAGAGTCATTTGGCAGCACTTTGCAACAAGAGCACGTTTTGGGGAAGTACCGTTGCATCTAGCAAAGTGGCACCATTAGGGATACAAACTGCACTCGGTACTATTGACAAACGGTGCACATGGTGGTAGAGACGGCCCTTCTCGTGTAATGGTGCAGGAACAAAGAGAAAGACAAAATACCTCTCGATCTAAACATCCGTGACATCTCAGTGTGGTCGTTCTAAATATACATTTTTTCCGGCAAACGCAGCAAACAAATTCTCTTCTGCTGCAGTATTTGCCAAAAATTATAGGTTACTCTAACCTGCCGGCCCAGTTTCGATTCATGTTTTTTGAATCTTCCATTTCATTATTTAATAATGTTTTTTGAAGTCTGTACCACAAAGAAGTAAAACAGCCACAAAAATCTTTTAAAACTTAATTTTTCAATTAAGCTAATGGAATGTATAATTCCAAGTGCCAACGCGAAAGCTGATTGTGGACGGATAAGCCTGATAAATATTTTGTTTAGTCTATTTTTACATAAATAAAAAACAAATAAATGTAAGGTACGATAACCTCCGAAGAGGAGAGCTTCTGTTTCAATTGGTGTCGTGCTTCTTTTAATTTTTCATAAAATTTGATGGAAAGGGACCTATTTTTTACGCCCACTCCAAACGGCACCTGCAAGGCAGCTGAGTTTTCACTGAGAAGCTTTTCAATACAGAAATACACTCGGAAGTGCTTGTCAAATGCGATCGCGGGCCGGCTCCGCTTGAAACAAAGTTTTTGTTAAAATTGAAAAACTGGTTTTCTAAAATTTTGATGTTGCTTTGCCCGGACGTAACCCAGGATCTTCGGTGTGGTAGGCAGAGCACCGGTTAGATGAAAAAAGTTTATATACTCCTATATAATCACAAAGGAGTATATGTAGGAACATAATATTTTAAATACAATCAGAATTCCTCACAACGGATTGTATATAAAAGTGTACCGCATGAAAAAGAGGATGTACCATAGAATCATTTCGAAAACGTATACATAAGAAAAAGTACTACTCATTGTAATAAACTAAGCGTGGGTGATTGGCGAGGTTAAAGGATATGAAGGCGGTGGCGCAGACTGCTCGCAGAGCACCGTAGATAACAAAAAAAAACAAAGCCTGTTGGTGAACAATTTACCAGAAATACTAAAGCATGAATTCAATTAAAATGTCACATGTGTGCAAAACACCAATACAGACGAAAAACAAACACAAAGCAAGAAAAAAAAATGACTAGGAATGAAAACGAAAAATATAGAAAGTTGGTAAGAATGAATCAAATTCATGCATGTAGTAAATTTAAAGAGTAAGCAAATATGGTCTACACACAGTGAGTCGGAGTAAAGAGTCAGTTTCGATAAGTCACACAGGCATGACCCTGGCTGACTCGTGAAAATCAAAAGGTTTGATTTTGATGCCAGTCAACATTTACACAGATAATTCACGAGTTAGACTCTGCATGTGTAGACCCTATACAATTGGTAGATTCAGCGCAGCATTGAAGTAAGGATAGGTAAAAAATCTGAATAAAAAAAAAGATACTTTATATTTTAAAAAAGTTTTAAAGTGAAAAAATCAAACCGCATATTTGTGGACAGAAGATGTGGGCTACCTAAGCAAGAAATCCTTATATGGGGTAAAGTATATCAACCGTTCCACTTAAAAAGCTTCATCGCTTCCATTTGAATGAAATTTGCTGAAATTGCTGTGCTATATAGTAGTGTTAATTTCACTTAAGTTCGCTCCTAAATTTTGGGTGGTTACGGAGATATAAGCGTCTGCATTCTCAATTTTTTTGTGGAAGCCTTTTTTTCTATAAATCATAAGTCATGTAATTGGCTTTATAAGAAGAAATGAATAAAATGGCTTCTAAAGTATTTTTTTCCATTCTTTTCGAATATAAATATAAAAAAATTTTTTATAAAAATTTTAGTAAAAATTTTATTAAAAAGATAAAGGTATAGAAAAATCTTCAAGAACTGATCTTAAAGACATTTCAAAAATTATTGTATTAAAGAAATTTTCGCGTGCCAAAATAAAAAAGGTATCATTTTAAAGGAAATATATCAAGCTTTTATTAAAAATAAAAATAGAATTACGAAAAATGCCCCTCTTTGATTTTTTTTTAATAAAATGTTTACTAAAATTTGTCTAAAAAATTTTTTTATATTTATATGCGAAAAGAATGGAAAAAATACTTTAGAAAACCGTTTTATTAATTTCTTCTTAGAAAGCCAATTACACGACTTATGATTTATAGAAAAAAGGCTTCCACAAAAAAATTCAGAATTCAGACGCTTATATCTCCGTAACCATCCAAAATTTAGAAGTGAACTTAAGTGAAATTAACACTACTATATATCACAGTAATTTTAGCAAATTTCATTCAAATCGAAGCGATGAAGCTTTTTAAGTGGAACGGTTGATATACTTTACCCCATATGTTCAACTAGCAAAGACAAATCCTCGCTGCCCCTGAACTGATGTTAAGGCTATACTTGATGGCGTTGAAGCCAAACTAGCTAATGAAGGAGAATCAACGTCAAAACATTCAGCCTCCTAGATATGTCTTGTAATAGGTGGTTAGCTACATTACCATATTCTAGCGCAAAAAGAACTAACAAGCTATAAACCTGTGGTGCCCAGATAAAAAAACGCAAAACCAAATTCATCACGTTTTGATTGAAGAATCGTTATCATTTTTCTGGCAAGATACATTCAACACGGCTCCAAGCTAAACGGTAGAGCTGGAGGTGGAGTATACTCAAGGGACCTTGACCTCCAGCTCTCCTTCAAACTACCCGACCACTGCCGTATATACCAGGCAGAAGAAGAGATGGTGCACCAGAACCGTGTACACCTCACATGTGTGAGGGAACTGCATTACAGATAAAATCGCTAGGCTGGTACAACCAGGCAGAATTTTCCCGGCTAAGAACGCTTAGGTATGCCCCTGCCAACATGCAAGATAATGCCAAAAGAACGCATCCGACGGTGGATGGCTACAAAATATGAAAAGAACTTTAAAAATTATAGATGAAAAAAATTCAAAAAAATGAAATTTCGCAGGCTCGAAAATTATTTTTTTGGGTATGTGTAGTGGAACTTTTTTTCCTGAGCTCAAATTTTTATCGAAAAATCGATGGCGCGATACCGGTTAACTTTCGCCCATAAAAATCAACCCACCATAGTATGCATATAGTTGTACATCTAGAAAATGTATGTCTTTAAATAACCAGTGATTGCACAGAGGTTGAAGTTTAACTACAAAAGAGGAAAATTTTTGAAAGGAGGCAGTTATTTAGCACTTTCTTTAATGCTATTGTTTTACTATCGGCTTATTATATCGCCGAAATAACAGCTCCTCGTTAGTTTCTTATCGGCTTATCGTCAATGGATTACAGATATTAAACGGATATGATATATAAGTTTTATGTATTTCTGTTTTACAACAAACCAATATGAGCAACTTTGTGAAACTCATGTTGTGGGATTTACACATGATCTTCGAATCTTGGCAGCTCCGCCCTTTTGTCCTGATTGATTGGTTTCCTGCTTGCGATTCCTATTTCCGGATGATGATAAAGACAGTTTAATGATTTACGACGATTTTTCCTAAAATATCTTTATGTTGAACCTTCATTATACTAATTTAAGGCTTTGATAATAACTTCCCACTGAATATGTTTCAGAGATCTTTCCTTACTGCTGCTGCCCTCAGATTCCAGCTGTGCCGGTTTTGAATTTCCTCGAGGGTGCCTAGTATACGCAGAGACTTTCTGAATGAATATAGCACATGTGAACAAGTAACTGTCTGATGATCGAGGCAGGAAAAGTAATACGAATCATACGTGACAAATACGCCCCTTTATATGTTGTCAGTATAATTAATGTTGGATCAATGAGCAGTATACCGATCTGTAATGGAACATTACGCTTCTACGTCTTAAGAGGAAGCGTTGTTGTTGTAGCAGTGCTTCACCCCATCCAATATGTGTGAACTTCCACTAATTATCACTGAAATGCCCTCTAATGGGAATCTGAAAAAATTTGCTGGCTCAATAGTGTTAAAACAGAGAGATAGTGGTGTTAGAGGCGTTGGTTCCACATTGCAATTGAAAAGATGGTTGGAGTCTTACATTGAGTTTGTTAGAATTGAACTTATTAGAGTATCCAGATCGAAGTTGATCTATTGATGTTCTCCCTGCAGAGGGTGCTTTCCTCCATTGCGAGTTTAGGGTATTTGTCTGAAGAATAGGGTTAGCTGGGCAATACGATACCTTTTTTATGGAGGCTTATGAGGAACTTGTGTTCCTTCTCTTTTTCAAACGGCTGAATTTTGAAGTCCCGGATTTTTCATTTTGCTAGCGGAGATGACGCTTTAAGTCCCTGGGAGGCTGGGGCTCTTCAATGAGATGTATGCCGGTATGACCGGGTTTCGGGGTATTCAATAGAACTGTTTGTTCACCATTATATTTCTCTCCTTTATTGGGAGTATTCTCGCTTCACTGGGCAAAAGATGTTCTGGTGGCATAAGAGGAAATATCGTGGCAGTTCTGAGCGCGATGTTATGACCGGCCTGACATTTCCTGCAGCGTGTTTCTTTAAGGCTCGGCGACCACATTGGGGACGCACAATAACAAACGACTGGTAAGTTGCTTTATAGGTGGCTAACAGCGTTTCTTTATCTCTGCCCCAAGTACTGCCAAGTCCTGATTGAACGTCACACGAAGTATTTTTGATTGTTAGAAAATCGGTAGCGTACCGCCAACGACATGGATGTCCAATATCGTTTACATTTGCCATTTGCATGTTGCACATATGGTCGTCGTGTATGTGTTCGGTGACAATGTTAGATTTGACGAATGAAGTGAAAAAAACTGGAAAGATATAGGAGATAGTTGTTGATTTGATAGCATTGTTCATAGATGGATGAGCCGATAACTGTGGATGTTACAGTGCAGGTGAGCGTGGAGCAAAATGGTATTTTCTTTTGGTGGGGAAGGGAGCTTTGGGAGTAGGACACCTCTCTGTGTCACCCCTTGTTTAATTATTCTGGGCTTAGATGTTACGTTCCTGACCTGTATCAATGCCTCGCGACCACACATATAACTGTTTAACTGTTTAAACTCCGCAAGCAATTACCATAGATTCTCTTTTTTTGACAGCAATTTGATTTGTCACACACCAGCAAATTTCATGTTTTTAGTTTTTGGTTATCAAATTTGTTTCAAGGCGTTGTTGAAATTATTTATGCATACACATAAATCACAAACATACACTTATCTGTTCATGTATGTTAATATTTAAGTATGTATACATATGTATTTCAAAAATATAATCATTCAAATATGTTTTTGCATACTCATTCACCTATTTCTATTTTATAAATATGCAAATTGGACTGTGGAAGCAATAGCAGTACACCATGTCGTATACGTTACATATCTACAGTCATTATTGATAATCGGCTAAGTCCCACGTAAAATCTTCGAAATTAGGATGCTGTGCTTGTTCCTACAGATAAATGTGTTATGCTAAATGATGACACATATTGATGCAAGAAGTTCACTATTGACAAAAGTAAGAATAAAATAATTTAAAAAATATTTTAAGTTAAACGGTTTTATTGAAAACAATACTTACATGAAGTAATAATAATACTAAAAGCTAGAAAATAATTAGGTAGGTCCTAGGTACTAGCCATCACACTCCTCATCAATCTAGGGCGTTGATCAGACAATTAAATGAAAAGCGTTGGGCGCGTGAAATTTCTAAAAATGTGAGGCGTAGCATAACCTGAATGGGTTCAGTTGGTCTTATATATGACTATCAATATTTGACGTCCCGCTTTTAGTTGTCTGACCGACGCCCTAGCTGCAAATCGTCCAATAGGCATGGTCCGCATAACACCCTGGATTAGGGGGTTGGCAATTTGTTACAATATAAGTCCTCAATACATAATCCTTACAAAGACTTTACTCGACTCAGCGCCACGTATACTTGTCCCTCCTCCAACTCCAAAATATTTTGATGTCACTTCTACTGGACTGTATGTAATACTTGCTCCAAATATGAGCCAAATCGCACATCATAAGTCGCTTTCTATTCATGTATGTATTATGTGTTCCAAATATGAGCCAAATCGGACCACAAATGCGATTTTTGTGAATATCTCGATACTTGCGCCGCCTAGCGGCGATCTTTTTCTTATTATTGCATTGTCATCGGATTCTGAACTATATTCCAAGTTTCAAGCTTGTAGCTTATCGGGAGGTAGGTCCTTAGGTTGAACTGGCCGGTCCATGAGCACCTCACATAGACCGATTGAGTCCGTGGAGTTACCAGAAGTTTGTTTTAACGACCAAACTGAAAAACCCCTATCAAAAACCAGGACCTATGTTATAAAATAACTCCGTCCTCTTGGCAAATACTAGAAGCTTCCTAGGACTGAAGCCACTGGCTGCTTCTAGATCTGACAGCTGTATCAGCTGAAGATTTAGCCTGGCAAGTGCAGGGCACGAGCACAGAACGTGCTCGATCGTTTCCTCCTCCAACCCGCACTTTCTACATCTGCTATCACTGGCCAAGCGTAATTTAAAGGCATGTGACGCCAGAAGGCAGTGTCCAGTCAGAATACCCGGCATGAGTATACAGTCCTCTCTTTTAATGATAGGAGCAACTTTGTTAGTCTAAGGTTTTAAGACTTACACATAATCTTCGACACTTTAGACTCCCTAGCTTATCGGGAAGTTACTTAAATTTCAATTACAAAGTTCGTGCCAGCCATCCAAACCAGCCAAGCAACCAGCCTGTCAAGTCAACCTAAATAAAACTGTTTAAAAAGACTGGCACCAAGGATTCACGTGATTAGTTGACAGAGGGAACTTGATCATATGATATCACTTTCTCTGAAGCCTTGTTTGATCCAATGACTTGAAGCCGTTCTTTCCAATACTGGGGACGGATAGGTGGAAAGAACGTATTGCTTGTGACTGTAGATAAATATGTTATGCTAGATGATGATAAAATAAGATTAGACTGCCACCAAAAAGTCACGTGATTAGTTGACAAAGAGGGGACTTGATCATACGATATCACCTTCTCTGAAACCTCGTTTGATTCAGCGACTTGAAAGCGTCCTTTCCGAAACTGAGGAGTGATAGGTGGAATCCAATATAATTTGACATAGTAATACAAGTTTGCAGGCCAGCAAGTAAAGGAATAGCAGCATTAAGAGAGCGTTTTTCGACTGTGAAAAGCTTATTGCTCTTCAACAAAGGGATTGTGAGCGGCGATTTTTTCATATCATCAAAGTTTTTACCGAGATGTCCCTCTACCAGTCAGGGAGGCGCAGCAACATAACTAGATAAGTTGCCTGCTATGGGTGATCAGGTTAGCCGCAATTCAGCAGAAACTACCTGTTCAGTATGCAATTTTGCTTTTGAACATAGAGCATATCCTCCTCGCTGTGTAAGTCGTGCTCTGACGTCGTAGGGTAACATTATTTCTCTATGGAAGAGTCCGGATCCGTTACCATAATTATGCAATGGTCTGTAGAAAGTAATTGTGACTCCTTCTAGTGGAGAAAATTGTTCGACATGCAGAGATGACGCAACGCATTTTAATCCTCTATAATTTTGAGCTTAAAGAGTTTAGTAGTGGATACAGTTGAGCAGCAGCTGAGCTATGGCTTAAAAGAGGGATGCACTAGCTTAGCATCGGGGTGACCAACAGCGGCAAGGAGATGGCGGAAACCATCTAAATCAGTAGGCCCAGATGGTATTGTTATGCCTAAAAACTTTGGCAATAAGGAATTCAAATAACTAGGGAATGTCTTCAACCTGTCTTTGTTCACTTTCGCCATCCCCGAAAAATGAAAAATTGCGGAGTGGTAGTTTAGTAGCTCTACCACTCCGCATATCGCCCAATATCTCTGGTATCGCCAGTAGCCAATACACTCGAAGCCATTCTGCTTCCCTATTTTACCGCAAACATGAGACTAGCCAACTATCACCACGGCTTTCGAAAACAACACAGCACCACCACTGCGCTAAACGCACCAACACAGATAAATTGCGCATTGAATAGAGAGCCCTACCACAGAAGAGTACTGGTTGCGCTAGTCTTATCAAAAGCCTTTGAGACAGTAAATCTCGGAACGTTATTACAAGACCAAGGTCCACCTTTCCCCCTTGTCCCAAAACGTGACTGCAAATTATCTTTCTAGATGGTAGGCATTGACGCAATTCAGGAACGCAACATCTAAACACAAAATAATTAAACAAGGGGTTCCACAGGCTGGTGTCCCATCCCCTGTGTATTTAACTTCTATAAATCGAAGCTGCCTTTACCACCTGAAGGAGTTTCAATGTATCCTATGCCAATAACTGCACGATAATGGCTACAGGTCCCAGCCCACCCATCGATGAGCAGTGTAATACAATAAACAGCTACCTCCAAGATCTCTCTAGCTTTTTCGCCCCACAAAACCTAATATTGTCACCGCTCAAATCATGAGCGACTTTATTTGAACATGCCAAATGTCGAACATATTGGACATCCACGTCGATTATGCTATGCCGCTGCCACTTTCGCTTCTAGATCTGACAGCTGTATCACTCCTAATAGCTGGAGTCTGAGCCTGGCAAGCTCAGAACGTGCTCGATCGTTTCCTCCTTCAACCCGCACTTCCTACATCTGCTTTCACTGACCAAGCCTAATTTAAAGGCATGTGACTCCAGAAGGCAATGTCCAGTCAGAATACCCTTCATGAGTCTACAGTCCTCTCTTTTTAATGATTAGAAGCAACTTTGTTAGTCTAAGGTTGTGAGACCTACACATAATCTTCGACAATTTACAGCCGCGCGCTTGAACCCACGCCTTTTCTGCTTAATCGATTATGTGCACCCTTCGCCTTCACTTAATCTCGTCCAGTCTAATTTGGACGTCTACGGAGCAAGCTTCAAGGGATGCGCCGTTTTTAGCGATTTCATCTGCTTTTCCATTCCCATCTATTCCCATATGCCCTGGGACCCATATAGATGTATGCTTCTCCCTGTCCCGATTCTCTCCAGTGACTGCTTACACTCGAATACGCATTTCGATGCTGTGCTATGCGAGATTATTGCCTTAATTGCTGCTTGACTGTCAATATAAAAGTTAACACGATTGCAGCTTAGGCTATTCTCTTCCACTCACAGTTTATTAAATATTGATTTTAATTAGCATATATAAACTTAATATGAATAATGAATATTTAAAATATTCCAGTTCCCCCATATTTATTCTACCAATTGTGGACTTGCTTAAAGTTAAATAAAGATATTGTTTATATTTAACTACATTAGGGTGGCCTCAGCGGGTTAGGGGATCAGAATATACCCGCGGTAGATATGCCTGTCGTAAGAGGCGACTAAAATACCAGATTCAAGGGGTTGTGTAACGCAACCTTTCAGGTTGCCAGCGCAGTATATAGCTTCTCCGAACCCAATTGTCAACCACACCTATCCGCGGCTAATCCCGTTTCACTAACAGACGAGGCTCTGGCGACCACAAGCTCCTCATGGAACTTGGGGGTGAGGAGGGGGGAATGGCCTGAAGGTTTAATGTGGCCACATAAATCGTTCCTGAGATGGTCGGGCTAGCACCTTAATGCTGCTGTGGTACCGGAGCGTACCGGATCTTTATCCGGCAAAGGACCATAACATCGATAACACTCCCCAAAGCCTTCCGGGAGCAACCTTATCGCTACAACAACAACAACAGGGTGGCCCTTCGTTTAATACATTTTTTTGTGGATTTTCAATTTTACGCCCAGGAAAAGTGCGAATAGCTCTTATGCCAATCTATACAGACTTTGAGGTTGCGCAAGGTGGAATTTGAAGACCTAACAAAGGTCGCATTTTAAATATTTCGAGTGTTCTTATACTTTTCTCCCAGAAACGTTTGCTCTTTTTCAAAGCAATTTCTATGTCTTTAATTCCTTGTTTTTTTATAAATGACTAATATCTTAGAAATCGGTCCATTAATAACAGAGCTACAGACTAAAGTAAAATATAAATAAAAACAGTTTTCCTTCATTCATTTAAAAAAGAAAAGTACCAACACCGGTCATGAAAAAAATTCTCAATATTGAATAGAAGTTGAAACTTGTTCGCCGTTAAAGTCAAATTGATGAACTACGAGCCTGCGTACTCGAAAAATTTCTAAAAATTCATAATAAAAAGTTGAAAAGCTCTGCGCGCAATTGAAATCTTGGCACCTTCTCTTTTTCAAACCTATTTTATTCTTTGACAAATTTTTGTCATTTTAAATGCAATTGAAAGAAAAATCTGTCGAGCTTATAAATGAATTAGGCTAGATCAAAGATATGGAAAAATTCGGTCTTAACGATTTCAAGCTTCCTGCGCAACCTCTAAAATTTTTGCGTACAAACTTCAAGGCTACTTCAATACTTCTAGGTGGTGAGATCGAGAATCGGAACTCTTTGCAAAATAAGGGCCACCCTAATTTATATAATTCTGCATGGAAATAACGAATAAAGCATCGTCGCTATTATATGCAATTGCCTATAAAATAAACATTGTATTATTTAAAAAAATGTACCAACAAAGCTGCATTGATTTCAACGAGCGCCTTCGCTGGTTTTTGTAGCTTAAATTATTTTTAAATAAACTTATGACAAATAAATCATATTTTTAAAATCGTATAAACTTGAGCATAAAAAAATCTATATATTTATGTATGTATGACTATACGCAGTTAAATATGTGCACAGCATTTATCTACAGATATTTTTTTGTGAATACATGAAATTTTTATAATCCTTTAAATTGTTACGCGAACAATAATGTTGAAAAAATAAGCTATTGCAAAAAAATTATTTAAAAATATTATGCAAATAAAATTACTGAAATTGGACCTACGCATGTGTATAGATATTCTATAAAAGTATTTAAAAATCCTTTTTTGTCTGATGTTAAATGTACAAGTGCCTGGCTTTAGTAACAAAATCAATTATACATACAACAGAGGATACGAAAAACTAGTTACAAGTTTCCATCCAATTTCTTCAACTAAATGCTTCTTATTATACCTTTCATGAACATGAAATGGTATATTAACTTTGGTCCGATGTTTGTAACGTTGAGAAATATAGAAGATAGACTCACCATTAAGTATACCGAATTGATCAGGGCGACGAACTAAGTTGATATAGCCATGTCCGTCTGTCCGTTCGTCCGTCTGTCTGTTTGAACGCAAACTAATACCTCAAATTTGGAGAAATCTCAGTGAAATTTCGCACAAGGATGTATTTTTGTATTATATTAGATATTTGTCGGATCCGGTAGGATCGGACTACTATAACATATATCTCCCATACAACCGATCATTCAGATAAGACGATTTTGGTCATTCCTGCCGCAATTTAGAAAGTATAAACGTGAAACTCGGTGAATATATTCTAATATATCATAGAAGATATCCTGAAAAAATCACTTTGATCGGAGCTATATATATAGTATATATCCCATACAACCGATCGTTCAGATAGAAAGATTTTTGGCAATTTCTCCCTTAATTTCCAATATAAAAACGTTAAACTTGGTGATATTTATTCTAATATATCATAGAAGATTTCCTGTAAAAATCATTTCGATCGGAGCTATATATAATATATATCCCATACAACCGATCGTTCAGGTAAGGGGGTTTTTAGCCATTTTTTATTTTATATTTATCTTACAAATCGTTTAAGTATGTACATCTGTTCAATATATATTTCTTATCTTATACATCCGATTATTTGGAGATTACGAACGGGATAAGATTATTGTTCAGCCCCATTCATGAAAGGTATGAAGTCTTCGGCATAGCCGAAGACGGTCCCGTCCTTACTTGTTTTTATTTTCAATAACTTTTAGGAATGTGTGAGAGTCAGGCCCTTTTGCAGAACGGCAGGTTTTTTTTTGCTCAGAATTAATTAAAAAATTTGACAAAAGGTTATGAATTTGACCCCTTGAGTGAAAAATGTAACTTGCCGTTCTGCAAGTGGACCTTACTATGCAAAGCAATCACAAAATGGTTTTCGAAAATTGTGAACTTTTTATTAAGAGTTTTCGAAATTTTAGCTATGCAGTTTTGAAGCCCAGTTCATTTTAGTCCAACAAAGTACAAGCCATATATCTCTAAAATTTTAATTGATTTTTGATAATTTTTTCTCCGAAGTTCGTTCTGTACTTTCTTTTTGTACGAGGGGCGGATAGCTTCTTTGTTTTTATTTTAATTACTTAAAAATTTATCGCAAGATTCCACAATTCTAAATGAACTTTTTAATACCTCTTAATGACTCAATCCATGTCCCATCAGGAAAACTCATTTATGTTAAATGAAGCTTTCGTTAAAAGCTTCATGTCTCTGCTTTATCTGGAAGCTCCTTTAAAAAACTTCCTATATATGGAACGTTTCTTCATCTCAAATTCTATAACCCAATAGAGCCCAAAGTTTCTTTTATAGTTTCAGGTCTCTAGGTTATCGGGAAGTTCTTTTGAATTTGGAGGCCAAATTTCCAAGTTAGGAAAACTTTTTATATTTTCACGGTCTCTGGACCACCTAGCGAAATTTTTCCTTTATGTTGTATTGTCATAGGGTTCTTTAGTAATTTCTGAGTTTCAAAGATCTAGCTCTATAGAAAGTTACTCAAATAGCGGTCGCTGGATTTCACATGCTGTAAATGGCTAAATATCTTTAAAAGTCTTTAGAAGTCTTTTATCCTTAATATACTAACCTTATAAAATACAAATTAAAGTAAGTTTTCAGGTTACTGGGTTATCGGGAAATTCTTGAAAGCTCGAAAGAAAATCTTCCAAATTTCGACGATTTTTTAAATTTTGACCATCCCTGGATCCCCAGCAAGTATTTTTCCCTCATGTAATGGGGTTCAGAAGCATATTCTTAGTTGCATGAATCTGGCTCTACGGGAAGTTAATCATATAGCGGTCGCAAGATTCCATATGCATTAATGGGTTTTCCAAATATCGCAACCCCGTCCCATCTAAACAGTTTTATCCTAATTTAATTTTATTGGGTTATCGCGAAGTTCCTCAAAACTAAAAAGCAAAATTTCCAAGCTCGGGCTTTTTTTAGAATTAGCACGATACCTGGACCACTAAGCTAAATTTTTTTCCTTCATATTATATTGTCATCGGATTCCGAGGTGCGTTCTAAGCTTAAGGATTCTAGCTCTCTGTATGAAAGTTGGCGGAAAACCACCAAACGAAGCTAATGTAAAGGAAGTAAAAAAAACTTAGAAAACTCTTACTAAAAAGGTCCAAATTTTCGAAGGCTTGCCTCGATTTCTTCAATAACAAAATAATTGACGCTTTTCTTGTATAATCGAAATATGGTGTCATGAACATGAAAATAGAAAATAAAAGATGTTAACTTAGTGAAAGGATTTTACAATACTCCAAACAACATTTTTGAAGGTTTTCAAATCGTTACTATTTATAATATGACTTAGGACTTCATTAAAACATTTTAAGCTTTATGAAATATATTTTCCTTGTCCAGTTCCTTTTTAAAGAAAAGGTAGTCTTTCGTTGACATAGATATTTCGATACTCGCCGCCGGTATCACGGACAGGATTATAAGTCTTCGGCAGAAATTTTCTCTAGAGAACTCTTCCGTCGACACTGTCCATAATTCCGAGCCATACATCAAGTCAGGTATGATGAGTGACGATTTTTGTTCATCAAGAGAGGACTTACTTTTCAATTGCCTACTCAGTTCAAAGTAGCAATCTTTGGCAAGCATTATTCTCCGTTTGATTTCTAAGCTGATATTAGTATAACTGTTAATGCTAGTTCCCACATAGGCAAAATCCTTTATAGTCTTGAATTTTTCTTATTTTGCGATTGATTTTGTAACTTAACAATTGTAGGACGAAATGCCCAATTTTGACCAAACTACTAGATGTTAGTTTTGCTGTTCCCAGCACGCTAGTCGATATTTTTGTTTTGTTTCCTAGCTTTGTTTTACTTTCTTCACTTTTACTTCATTATTATCTTTAATTTCGCTGCTCAGATATATACATTTTTTACATTTTAAAAATGAACGAAGTCAAATAATTCAACAATATGTTCCCACAGATGATTAGCACGGGGTTTACGCCGATTTCTTTATAATTGTTTATCGGTAGAAAGGTAATTAATTATTTTTCTATATGAAATATAATATTAATTAAATTATAATTTCAGTTTTAAAGAAAATCTTTCAACTACATTATTAATCATAATTTTAAGTTTAAAAAATTGAGAAGAAAAACACTCAATACACAATTATATAAAGCGATGATTTACACAATATTTACTCCAGTTATTTGTTGAACAGCTCACATTTTATATACTTTTTTACAGCATTTTGTTCAAATGTATATATTTACTCTTCTGCCCTACCTACGCAGTTTTTTGTTATTTTTAAATTATTCCTATCTAGAGAGAACACAGTTGGCTTATTATTAAAGCAAATAAAGATTTGGCCCACAAAATTCGACTTATAAATTGCCCAGGACTTAAAAGTTTTTTAATTTCAGTTTTAGATTTGGTTTTTTTATCTGTATTTCATTAGCGAGACATACTCATGCTTTATAAAATTATTTTTGTTATTGATATTAGAGAAAAATTACAATGTTACAAACCTCAAGGGTTACAAAGACATGTTTCTGAGTTTCACTTCTCATCAGCTAGGTTTTCGGGAGCTGAAAATTGAACTCGAAATCTCCTTTACTTGCTTCTTCTCAAGTACTGCTTATAAAAGATTTGCTATAAGTCCAATTTTACAAAGCTCTTGAGAGCGCGCCTAAAAGTATTCCACAAAATTTGGATTAAAAACATATAGAATTGTACCTAATACTAAGAGACCAATTGCCAAGCGAGAATCGTGGCATTCATATCTCTGCCCTTACACTAGTATAAAGTATGAATTTTGGAGGTTTTTGCTTTTTATTTTATTAGAGTACGCTAACAAAATTACAACACTAGTTCAACAATATCTTACAACAATAAGAACTTAAACTAAATGCTCACTTTAGTGAAGCTGTTACTTAAAAAAAGGCTGCACAAATACAGATATCTTCAGAAGAATTCTTTTATTTTTTTTTATATTTCGTTGGATATTTACATTGTTGCAAAAACTTCACAGCATGTACACTGCATGGAATAATTTCAGAGCGGCATCTTTCCGCAGGTATAGCAAAGCAGTTCTACTTCAATTTTTCAAAAAGTTCGTCCAAATTTTTTGCATTTCTCTTGGCTTAATGTTCTTTTTAAGTCTGCCTAAATATGCACAACTTGATACCCCCTTAAGCATGTTAATGCTATTGTCCGTAAAAAAACTGCTTGGTTATCATAGCTGCATGATTCGGATCTTGTGGGGATTTGAAATAACTTGCATATTCTCTTCATAATAAAGAAGGGCAGTCAAAGTTTCGCGGATTCTGTGAATAGGCCTCACGGCATTCAAAGAAAAACATCTCTAAATTTTTATGAGTCATCAACCGTGCTTTACAAACGTTGATGGTTAAATTGGAAACATATCGTTTTGTACTGGGAGATCTCCAAATTGTTTACATACGTCGCTTCATAGCACAAACTGCCACTGACTCGCTGTCCGTTAAGCATGAGTGGCGCGATATCTCTCGGTTAATATCAGAGGAAGCCAGGCGTGGGTGAGATCTTGACTGATGTTTTACGTGATCGCTTTTTCCTTGGAATGACACCAGTGACCTTATTTTTCTTAAAATATTTAACGAACATGCTAACGACATAATAGCCTCGCATTGCAATCCGCAAATGGTTTCGCATTAGCTCCAAATTAGTCTTGAAATAATCCGCAAAAATATCCCAAAATTATCCCGCTCTCAAACATGTACAAATTGCGTTCAAAGCTCATATGTGAATGTCTGAATTTTTTTCTAGAGTGACCCATAACAGATCTGTCATCATATTCTTGTTGAGTGCCGACATCTAAAAAGCCATCACAGGTCTGCTACCATAGTGATTGTCCTCCAATGAAAACTGTGTGTTATATTTACGGGCTTTTCTCATTTCATACATACAAAGCTGTGATGGTTATTGGATTAAAAAAAAATGCTTAAAAACTATTCGATTCTTGCCAGTGTGGATATCAAACCAAAGCTATTTTATTGATTTAATCTCGAAAGCCGTTTAACCGATTTGGACCAAATTCAAAATGTTGGTAGCATATCTATCTAGGTGTTGCCACTACGAATGAATTTACTAGGGCGCCACATGCATGGGTTAGTACGGGTATCAAACATTAGTAATTTTACTCAATACTTCAATAAGAATATTTGAAATTAGGCTTGCCAACTGAGGTCGCCAACTATTCCTTTTTATGCCCAATTCCATTTGAGAGACAGCTAAAGCGATTTAGATGAAATTTTGTACACTTATTTTCAGGGGCTTGAAAAGTCATCGCTATGAAATTAAAAATTCTCTTTAACTTTTGGAGATATTGATAGAAATCTTATCCAAGTAGCGCTACAATTGTGTGAATAAAGGCATTGCATTCGGATAATTTCGCCCACAATGATGCAGTTGGTGCGGTGTAAATGTGATATAAGGCTCGGCATGTGGCTCCACATATTTCCTCACCAATTCCATAAATTTTTTTTTATTTTAACCACAATGGTGCCGATTTTTCATTGTTTCTTATAATTGGCTACATGCATTTCAAAATAACCTTTATCAACTTAACGACTGCACCCAAACGAATTAGAATGCATCATTTATACCCAAATGTAGCTAAATGAGATCAACTGCGGACCACTCTCTTTGGCGATTAATCGATTTGTTGCAGGGTAAGTACGCATAGATATTTAAGGTTGCCATTTGTACACCTGTTCGTTTGTTTTTTGTTTGCCTAGCCTAGTATTAATAGCGGATTTAAATTAATTATACCAATATCAATGCACATTTATTCTTATTTCTATCAATTTACATATTTTCACTCTACTCGTGCTGCAGGTGAACTTTACCGTTACAGTTCAGCGCTTGTTGTTTCCTCTATGTACATATACGCGTATATGAATGTGTATGTATTCGTTCATTTTAAATGCGTATTCAAGCGTACCGCTTGGCCCATATTCATTTGTTGTTATTGTAATGTAATTTAATTAACTTTTGGTGCTTACGTATTAATTAAAAATGGCTCAATAAATAGATATTTGCCATCGTTTTCTGTTATTATGCCAGCGTATGACATACATGCATACATATGTACATCTGTTCCTACAACCACAACCAAACCCAAACCCACCTTTTCGGTTTCATTTCCGTTACGCATAGTTAGCGTTCTTGTTCGTGCCTTTTCTTTAATTCGCTGTTGTGTGTTATGAATCAAAGGCAGATAATTGAATAAATGTCACGACACTTTTATTAACATTAATTAACATATTGTTTGGTAAGGCTTTAAAATTGGCTGTGTACTTTTCGTTGTCATTGTGTGCGTGAATTATTTATTTTATACAATTTTACTTTTTGTTTTGCTTTTATTGATTCAATAATTTCCTGCTGTTTGAGTTATTATTTAAAAGTAGCTGGCGTAATTAATTTCTATCATAACTTTTACCATAACTGAATAATTATTAATGAGTTGGGCATTAAGGGACTGTCGTTGATGTGATCATAGTTAAATGATGAGTAGAGATAAATTGATATGTAAATTCACAAACGCAATTAAATAATCTGAATTTGCATGATATGATAAGAGACTGATAAAGATAATTGTACAAAATATTATAAGAACGAGGGTGTATCACAATAGGAGACGTTCAAAATCCTCCAAAATGCTATGGACAAACACAAAGCCGTGGTACAGTGAAGTCAGCGCACGTTACGGCAAGACTCCACATTTCCGCCTAGTCTCAAAAGGTGAACTACAAATTACCTGTCTTAACGGCAGGCATCGTTGCAATTCAGGAACGTAACAATTCAATCCCAGAAGAATTTAACATTGGGTGCCACAGGGTGGTGTTATATCCCCGGCTTTGTCTACCTTCTATATATCAATAGTCTGGAATCCACGATATCAAGTTCATGTAGATATACTAGAGTCAATACAGAAGCAATTTTACTTTTTCTTTGAGGAATTTTCATTGGGAATCTGGGTATAATATTCCACGTTATACTAGTCGGTTAAAGCTTATCAATCTTCCAACTCTCGAAAGTCGTAGAGAAATGCTAGGCGTATTATTCATGGCTAAACTACTGAATGGACTGTTATCTAGCCCCTTTCTTTTGAACGAAGTAAACTTCAATATCCCATCACGAGCGTCAAGACATTACAAACCTCTTCTTTTGAGGCAGTACAGAACTAATTTCGAATTAAATGGACCTTTTCGGTGCTTGTGTCATGATTTTAACTCTCACTCGAACTCATTTGATATAACTGATTCAGTTTTTACTATAAAGAAAACTGTCCTATCCTATCTTAACTCCTAAATTAATAAAAATTTTAAAAAATATTAATATAAAATGTTCACTTATTTAACAATTAATTATATGTATTATTTTCAACTGTTGTGTATAATACTCAGCTGGTGATTTTTATTCTGTAGCTGAGTAGTTCAAGATCTCGACGCTTAACAAACCTCCGCTTATCAACAACTCGGCAAAAACAAAATCCGTGCCTCATGCGGATGCGCCTCTCGTGTCGGTATGTTGAAGCTCACTTCGCCACCTGAAAGATTTACCACTGCATCCTACGCCGATGACCGGACAATAGTGGCAACAGGTTCCGGCCAACGCATTGATGAGTTACGCAATAACGTTTCCTAGTCTTCCCAGCTTCTTCGCCTTGCGAAACCTAACATTGATAACACAAAATCCTAAGGACCTTATTTACAACGTGGACAGGACCAATGCTTTCCATATTGAACATCCACGTCGATGCATTACTCAACAGAATAACTTACATTCAAAAATACTGTATGTTACGTTCGATCAGGATCTACATTTTGGCGTGAATGTATTCGCAATGGTACCTAAAATCGGAGCCATAACAAAATCCTAAAATTTCTAGACGGCAGCACTTGGGGTAATGATAATTACCACTTTAAAAGCAACAGCTGACGCTGCATGATAGACGTCCCCAAAATGGTCGCTGAGCTTATAGGATACATACTGAAAGAAACTAAAAGCCAGTGAAAACAACGATCTCAACTGCTACAGGTAGTCTTCTTATGTACACAACCATATACAAAGTAATGCGGGAGTAGTCTCCATAAGGGAGAGAAATGAAAGGCTAAAGAAACAGTTTTTGTTGAATAACCAGAATTCTGGGTTCTGATTGCAGATACCCCGCTAATTTCAGTCAAAAAGGCAATGCAAATAGGCCCAAAGGACCCGCACCCATTTATAGATAACAAATCTATCGTTAGTAACAAGACCGGTCTGAACTGGTAGATCCAAAGTGATATAAAGCCATGACTAACGATCCAAAAAAGCAGTCTGAGTATTTTATCAGGTGTGCTCACAATTAGATTCAGACTCGAAATCCACATGAATAAATTAGGCATATAATCCAGTAAATTCTGGCGGTTCTGCGAAAACGAGAATGGTAGTATTGAGAATACCATACCAGGATTAAAATAGTAATAAGTTCCTCGGATTAAAAAAAATGCTTGCCAAAGGCGTACACTACTAGGTGAGGGTGATCGACATTAATGAGGTGCTGTCAGGGCACAAGGGAATCGACCCCTAATGAACTCTGTTTGACAGCAAGATCAGGAATAATAACATTAAATCAAGGAAGAATCTCTATAGCCGAGTTAAGCTTCTGGAAGAAACTTTTAAGGTAGTGCTCAAAATAACCTCTCCAATCTCAAGGCGGAACAAAATGCTCCTTAAAATGTGGGCTAAAAATCTGAGCACCCATACCCATAGTGAAATATTAGCAAGGCTTACTAACTCTACTACTCAAGAAGTGACTTTCAGTAGTATAAGACTTCCTTCAGTTTAAACAAAACCCATACGCTTTGAGAAAAACAAAATCCCCAGAAAGATCATTGCGGCCTTGAAAGACTCAGCAGTCCTTGTAAAGATCTTTTACATGATGATCTGGCCTGAATTATCGCCCTGTACATTAGCTTTGTTGTTATTGTTGTTGTAGCAGTGCATCGCCCCATCCAATAGGTGCGACTGAACACAAATTGTCATCAATGTCCTGTAATGGGAGTCCAAGGAACCTTTGCTGTTTCAACAGGGATCAACCATAATGAGAGGGGTGTTAGAGGCGTTGGTTCAACAATACAGTTAAAGAGATGGTTGGTGTCATGTGGGGACACGTTACAAGCTGGATATATGTTCTGTAAGTCGGGGTTGATTCTGGAAAGATAAGAGTTTAACATGTTACAGTAAACAGACCGAAGTTGAGCTAGAGTGACGCACGTTTCCCTAGCGAAAATGCCTGCCTCTTCCGCTAGTTCT
The DNA here is from genome assembly GCA_029619165.1 of Eurosta solidaginis. Classification (NCBI taxonomy): domain Eukaryota; kingdom Metazoa; phylum Arthropoda; class Insecta; order Diptera; family Tephritidae; genus Eurosta; species Eurosta solidaginis. The sequence continues at coordinate 21,456 of JARSSU010001183.1, read as the reverse complement.
GGGTATTTTTATTTAAGTACTGGATTCGCCAGGCACTTCGCGGCATAGAGGTGCAAAGCCTGTTTGTGGATATAACTGAGGACCTGCTTGTGTTTTTTACTTCATACGGCTGTATTCTCAGGTACCGTATTTCCTCATAATGCTTACGGATGATGACCGCTTAAGCCCCTGGGAGGTGTAGCCTCATCAATCAGGTGTCTGTTGGGAAGACCAAGTTTCTGGATGTTCAACAGAAACTGTTTCTTCAGCATTTAATTTCTCTCTCTACTTGGGAGTAGTCTCGGTTCGTTGTGTAGATGGTATTCTCCGGACATAAGAAGACAGCCCATAGCGGTTCTGAGGGTAGTATTTTGGCAGGCCTGTATTTTCTTCCAGTGATTAACCATATGCGATCATATCGGGTCAGTGACAATGTCAGGTTTCGGGATGCGAAGAAACTGGAGAGATAAACTTTGTCGTTTTTATTGTTACTGTAACATAAGGAGCCGGAGGTTTAGGGCAATGTTACAAATATGGGCAGACCGTTGCGGGACCTCTACTATCAACTTATGATCCCTACCGTCATTAAGATTTACATATATTCTTTACATACTAACCTCTCGAAGTTTTACCGAATTGACGCCAAAGTACTCTTGCGATAAATGGGTTTTAAATTAAAATCTATTTCAAAGAGTTACCACCAAAAATCTGTTGAAATTTTCAAATTAAAATTAACCATTTAATCTGCTGTTAATTGCATGAACATACTCGAGTTCACATCCTCACAATCAAAGCTGATGTATTATAATAAAAATGTCTTAAAAATCTCTTTATTACACAAACTTTATTTCACAAATTCATTAACCAAAAACAGCAAATAAAAAAAAACAAAAAAGAATCACACAAAACATCAAATAATCTGTGTACAATTTATTCAAGTGAGAAATTACTCAATTCCGTTCTAAGAGGTTCCGAAAATTAAATGAGCACCGAAATGCATTTCAGTAATTAAAAGTGCCATACAGAAGCATAAACAACTTGAATATGAACCCCAAAACATAAATGTAAAGTGTCAAATGTGAGACCCACGCACAAAAAGCCAGACACAAATTGGGAAATAAATTATGGAATCTAAATTAGTCTATGCATGCATGTGTGCGTGTAAATGGTTTTTGTCCACACATATAAATGTTATATATTAAAGAAGCGAATGTTCAAAATATTCATGTTTGTGCAGATGTGTGGGATGGCGTACTCCGTCAATGGTTTGACGTGGCGTATGCGTAATCTTAATTTGACATTGCCACTTCGGTACATACAACCACAATTAAAATGCTATAAAACCTCAAAACAAGCTAATATACATACATTCGTCCAAGTAGATTTAAAGCTGAAAAAAAAGTTTTACAAGGGAATTCGCAGAAGAGCAATCAAGGATGTGTTCATATTAGACTGGTTTTCACAGTTCAAAAATTCATGCTTTGGAATACTTAAAACGAGGAATATATCTTCTAATTTTAATTGCATTTATATTGTGAGCTTTCTACCATTACTAAGATTCTATTTTTTTATATTATTGAAAGCTAGATAAGGACAACTGTCTTTAATTTTGTGTACCAATTCAACCAACTCAGTGAAAATCAACTTTGTAGTTGTTGTTGTTTTAAGAATGCTTCGCCCCACCTTTAAAAAGAGTCCAAGGAAAGGCGTAGATTCCAAATTATAATTAAAAAATGTGTTTACCGATTCTGTACGGATTTAGCTTAGGGCCTCCTTATTATTATCTGGCTCAAAGGAAACTATACCAAATGCCTTATGTGACCCCTATACTCCTAAATGCAAACAAAAAACAAGTAAGTGGGTCTAAGTCCGGGCATAAACGAACGTTATATACACAGCGTGAGTTTCCATTGTACAGTTCATTTCAGATAAATTATTTTTATATTCCTGCTGAGGCAACATCCGATTTCACTTATTTTCATAATGATGGGAGATGAGTGTCAGGAACTCATATACCAAATTTCAATAAGATATCTGAATATTTACTCAAATTATCGTGTGCAGAGACAGACGGACGGACATTACTAAATCAATTTAATAACTCAGACGTACTGGACTTGCAGCAAAAGTCATTTTTAATAAGTCCGTTTTCTGGAAAATGCTTTGGTTCCACTGTACTATCGAAGTGCGCACGATCCGAGGACCTAACATTGGCTGGGGTCACTATCTCGTCACATTCAAAACATGCGTCGGCTTTCGTGACCGTTATCACCGAAAAACGGCTGGTACGATGAAGAATGCCGCGTGGCGACTGAAAGAAAGACGCAACCTCCGTTTCTCCGAAAAGTTCAGCGTCAGATGGAAGGTTTTAGATGCGGGGCAAACTTCTGTTAGAAAGAAAACGACGACCTTGTACCCGATGTTCTGAGAGTACTTAGATTATGGAGGGAACACTTCTCTATCCTCCTAAACAAAGAAAATGGAGACAGCGACGTACCGCCCGAGGATGGCGACCTTAATCCCGCAATTAAAAATTATAGAATTGATGTCTCCCATCTGATTGTGATAGATTACCAGCGGAGCTATTCAAATATGGCCTCGAGGAGTTGGTAGGGCGCATGCATCCGCTTTTTTTACAAAATATGGTCGACGAGGACATGCCTGACGATTGTAATCTAGGTGTTCTTTGCCTCGTCCACATGAAAGGGGATACAGCAAACTGCACCAACTATCGCGGAATCAGCCTTCTTAATATCGCACATAAGGTCCAGTCAAGTGTATTGTGCGAAAGATTGAAGCCCACCGTGAATCGGCTGATTGGACCCTATCAGTGCGGCTTCAGACCTGGTAAATCTACCATCGACCAGATTTTCACAATGCGCAAAATCTTGGAAAAAACCCGCGAAAAAATGAATCGACACACATCACCTCTTCGTCGATTTTAAAGCCGCCTTCGACAGCGCGACAAGGAGCTGCCTATATGCCGCTATATCTGAATTTGGTTTCACCGCAAAACTTATACGGCTGTGCAAAATGACTTTGGGCAACAACATCAGTGCAGTCAGAATTGGGGAAAACCTCTCCAAGCCGTTCGAAACTAAACTAGGTTTCGGAAAGGGTGACCACCTATCATGCGATTTCTGGAGAAAATTATACAAGTTGCAGAACTTAACCGCTCAGTAACAATGCTCTATAAAAACGTTGAATTATTGACGTATACAGGCGACATTGATATCATCATCATGACACCCGCGCCGTAAGTTCTGCTTACTCCATACTCGAAAAAGAAGTGGAAAAGATGGAGTTGGCGGTAAGTGAGGACAAAACGGAGGTACATGTTGTCATCAAGCAAAGAATCAACAACATTTGCGCTTTGGAAATCACGCCACTGTTGGCAGCCATATTTTTGAAACAGTAAAAGACTTCGTTTATTTGGGAACTAGGGCCCGTATCGTGTGTTACGATCTGTAATTGGAAAGCAATTCTTAAACCACAATATCGCAGTGATGATGAATGGCTGACCGTTTCATATATATCGTTTGCATGGAAACGATTTTCGATCCCTGATCGTGAAACGCGATTCGGACCCAGACATAGCAGCTTTTGATAATGGTGGTGGTTATATGCCCGTAAAAGGTGAGTCTACCATCTAAAGTTACACACGAAATATGAGTATAATGTGCATTGTCCCCAAAAGGGTAGCTGTGTCTTACATCGGCGAGATACGGAGGCTAGTACGCGAGGTGACACGGAAAAGGGGATGGACGACATTTTGAAAATCACTTGCACACGGGAAGGATCAATGCTCTTGGAAAACAGATGAGCGAAATTGATCTTGAATGGATAACCAGAAATCGAAAGGAACTTTTCAGTTTTGTGAAAATGAAATTGATCCCTATGTAACGATTTGATCTATGTACGCAAGATCTTCGGAGCCTTAATACATTGCATTCCTATGGAAGCAAACACTCGTATTCGGAGAAGAGCTTAATACAAAGAGAATCCAACCATCTCGCCTTTGGAAGGTGGGTGTGATCGGCAAAGTGCGATAAAATCAATAACCTTAATTGAATTTCAAATCATAAAAAGCGCATCTGTTGAGAAATTTTGAGAGGTGATCAGTAGCCGGGCCTTCTAGCTTGAATTTTTTGCCTGGAGTGGGCTGGAAAGGTGTGGGTTTGAATGTTACCACGCCACTCTAGCATTCCCTCGGGAGCTTTTGAGGCAAAACTACGGACAAATCTGTTCTAAAGAGCGTCGATCATAGCTTTGTGCCAAATGGTGCGATATTTTGTCTGCGGGAGGCCGATAGATTAAGGAAAATAGATAGTTTGAGGTTTGCTTTACATACTCAAGGGAAGGGCAGTTTTATCCAGATCTTGAAGTTATCTAGAAAATGTTTCAGATCTTCGAAGTGCCAAAATGTTTGGCAGAAACAGGCAAAATTTTGTTCCGATATTAAAAATGTCATGGGACGAATTCCAAAATAGCGTTCGCTAACCACCATAACGTATGCACACACACATTCGAAGAGAAACATGTAAAACGTTTTGCATCATTTTCAATGTTTTAGAGCCAATTTCAGATTGTGCTCTTAACGAGAAATATCAACCATTCGAAAGAATTACAGCAGGGAAGCTAACAAGTGACAAACCGCGATGGTCGTGTCAATCTTAACTCGATACAAATATTGTGAATACCACGAATGAAAGGACGTGCAGTGCGACAAAACAAAGTGCATGAAAGGGCAAAGTGAGTACTGCTTGTTAAAAGTTCAAAGTTGACACTGTTGATGATTGCCTGAATGAGTGACTGTTGCCGAAAGGAGTGTGTTGAATGAATGAATGTAACATTTGTAAAGTTGTTGTCGTTTTGTTATAAAAAACACTTTGATGAATAACTCATAGTCACGCTTAACAGGGCAGCAAATTTAAAATTTTCGGCTGGGTTGAATACAAAACCATGCCACACTGACACTTACAAACACTGGCAGACAAGCGAGGCATGGGCAGAGATGGACAGCTGTCGAGGATAGAATGCTTGTTTGCATGTTGTAATATTGTAACATGTTTAGTTGCTGCTTTTCTCTGCCAATTGCCTTGTGGTTTTTCGTGCGTAGCTGTCTGTATGTTAATCACATTTTTGTTGTTGCGCAGTTGTTTGCTCGTATGTCCATTATGTTCCAGAAACGGTATGTTTAATGTTAAAGTTTTTGCCACTGAATTTTTTAATGAAGTGCGTATGTACATAAATGATATTTATTAATGTATGAGTGTATATGCTGCTATACGAACATATGTGCAATATTTGCATGCTTACGATGATGTACAAATCACTCAACATACGTGTATGATACTGTGGTGAGTAGTAAATAGTTACAGCACACAAAAACGGCAAGCAGCCACAATTATGCACAAGGCAACGAAGAACATTCTACACACAAAACTAGCAGCTTAAAGTAAAGAAATTATCTCACGTACACATATGTAGTCATCAGCTAAGAGAAGTTTTTACTCGCACATACCCACGCATATAGCTTCTTAACTAATTATGCGATACAACTGTTCCATCTTCGTGAAAAGTCTAGACCTAAGGAGAAAATGAGAACGAAAAAATAAGGTATAAAAGCAGCGCAAGCTTAGGAATAACTAATCAGTTTTATTTAAACACGCTTTTGTGAGGATCACGTACATATTTAAGTATAATTGTATTACTCCCAAAGTAGTCCAAATAAAGACAATTTTGCAATCCGAATTTGGAGTAATTTATTCGATAGTTGAGAGACAACGGTAAAATTTTTGCTGTTTGTTTACCAAAAATAATCTTAGTTTGTTTATGATTTATGATTCATTGACAAGAGGTTTGCTCGACTGACAAATTTTTGGCAAACGCATCCATTTTGCTCCCAAATTGAATTGACTCGTTAATTTTGTTGTTTCTTTGTGATTTTTTGAAAAAGATTAGTAGTAGAAATATGAAGAAATCATACTTATTTGATTTATGCGGATCTCGTGAGGTAGTATCAAATGAACGTATTCCGAATATCCCAAATTAGCAGTATATCCGGCACACTTTCATGAATACTAAAACGGAAAGAGCTTTCCGAAATTTCAGAATAAAAAGGTGAGTACTCCTCGTGTAGCAGGACTGTACAAAAGCTTAATTCTTCTGTCAAAGTCAAGGCCGGAAAATAAAGACGAAGCAAAATAAGCCATTTTCTCTTTATTTTTTGTCATTGGGGTGCTGAGTAGAGTATCACCCCATGATTGGCTGCCTGCTCAAAATCGTCTTCTCTCAAATATATTTTCAAAAATTTCCCATTTCAGGATTTGTCACAAAAAGGCCCTATATTAGAATAAGATTGAAGAACGCCTTATCTCAGAATACTTTTCATTAACTCCCTCTTTTATATTCCGATAGGGAGTTTTCGAAACAAATTTTTTAGATAGTATATTTTTGAATAAATTCTAATGTATAGAATTATTCCCCGTGTTCCTTACTTCGTAAAAGCAACCCGTCCACATTTTTCAATTTAGAAGTGTCCAGAGGGAAACAACTTCTATTATTTGAATCATGGTTAAGATTGTGGGCTCGGTTTTTAATTTTTTGCCATAAAAAATCGTAGTAAAAAAAAAGTATTTAACAAAATTTTGAATTCAGATACAGAAATACATAAAAACATGTAGTAATTCCGCAGTGAATGCAGTTCTTGGTGATTTTCCCAGTGCTCTTGCCATTCTTAAGTTTTTTTTCTTGTTTTCACGTGGTCAACTGACATCAATATGAATATCTTATTCCCCTTTCTTTATTGTCGCTTAAACGTTTAGCAGGTTTTTGACGACCATCAATTTGCACTAGCCACTTCTTTGCAGGGCAGCTTCTTTGTCGCGGAAGTAGACCAGGGACCGATATATTTGAACGAATCCTATTCAAGGTTCAATTTGTCTGAAATTTGGTATATAGCTAGCCTTTTGTCTAGATTAGTATTTATGACAATTTTTTAGGGAAATGGAAGCGATTGGGACTGGGACTGGGAAAAAGGGATGGAAGAGGAACTAGAGAGGAGAGAAAAGGCGTAAAAAGAAAGAGATAGAGTTAGACGAAAATAGAGATATATGGTTAGGTGGGGCGGAAAGAAATGAGGGCAACGACGGAGAGGGAGAAAGAGACGCAGAAAAAGAGAAAGACAGATGGAAGAGTGAATAAAAAGATAAGGAAAATGAGGAAAAAGGGGAAGGGAGAATAAGAGGTAAAAACTGCTTAAAAGTTATGCAGATAGACCAAAGCTTGCCACTTGCCAGTTTGTTCAACTACCAAACTGAAAAACCCCCTTTCAAAAACCAGGAACTATGATATAAAATATTCCGTCCTGTTGGAAAATACTTCTAGTAGATATATTTATAGGACCAATGTCACTTGCTGTTTCTAAATTTAACAGCTGTATCTGTGCTAACAAGTTGGAGTTTATCCTAGTATGTGGCTACTACTTTCACGCCGACAAACGCTACAGAAATCTGACGCTGATAAGAGCTGTTTATTTCATGCCAGCCTAATATATAGAGGCACTGAGTGTCGTGCAGTTGTTACGCTATGTTCTTTGCCAGTAGGTCTACAGGTGGAATGTGCAGAATAGCATACAGTGCAGCCGTCGGAGTTGTTTTCAGGGATCAGCATTTATAGCTTGTATACCCTCTCTGGTTTTTATACTCAGCTGAGCAGAGCTCACAGAGTATATTAACTGTGTTCGCATAACGGCAATCCGTAATGGCATAAACTAATCGAGATAGATATAGACTTCTACATATAAAATGATCTGGGCGAAAAAAGAAATTTATTTAGCCATGTCCGTCGGTCCGCGTCCGTCCGTCCGGTAAACACGATAACTGAGTAAATGTTGAGGTATCTTGATGAAATTTGGTATGTAGGTTCCTGGGCACTTATCTCAGATCGCTATTTAAAATGAACGAAATCGGACTATAACCACGCCCACTTTTTCGATATCGAAAATTTCGAAAACCGAAAAGTGCGATAATTCATTACCAAAGACGGATAAAGCGATGAAAACTTGGTAGGTGGGTGACCTTATGACGCAGAATAGAAAATTAGTAAAGTTTTGGACAATGGGCGTGGCACCGCCCCACTTTTTAAATAAGGTAATTTGAAAGTTTTGCAAGCGTAATTTGGCAGTCGTTGAAGATATCATGATGAAATTTGGCGAGAGCGTTACTCCTATTCCTATATGTACGCTTAATAAAAATTAGCAAAATCGGATGACGAACACGCCCACTTACAAAAAAAATTTTAAGTCAAATTATAACACAAAAATTGAATATCTTTACAGTATATAAGTAAATTATGTCAACATTCAATTCTCATAATGATATGGTGCAACAAAATACAAAAATAAAAGAAAATTTCAAAATGGGCGTGGCTCCGCCCTTTTTCATTTAATTAGTCTAGAACACTTTTAATGCCATAAGTCGAACAAAAATTAACCAATCCTTGTGAAATTTGGTAAGGGGCATAGATTCTATGACGGTAACTGGTTTCTGTGATAAGGGCGAAATCGGTTAAGCCACGCCCAGTTTTTATACACAGTCGACCGTCTGTCCTTCCGCTCGGCCGTTAACACGATAACTTGAGCAAAAATCGATATATCTTTACTAAACTTAGTTCGCGTACTTATCTGAACTCACTTTATCATGGTATAAAAAATGGCCGAAATCCGACTATGACCACGCCCAACTTTTTCGATATCGAAAATTACGAAAAATGAAAAAAAATGCCATAATTCTATACCAAATATGAAAAAGGGGATGAAACATTGTTATTGGATTGGTTTATTGACGCAAAATATAAGTTTAGAAAAACTTTGTAAAATGGGTGTGACACCTTCCATATTAAGTAGAATAAAATGAAAAGTTCTGCAGGGCGAAATCAAAAGCCCTTGGAATCTGGCAGGAATACTGTTCGTGGTATTACATATATAAATAAATTAGCGGTACCCGACAGATGATGTTCTGGGTCTCCTGGTCCACATTTTGGTCGATATCTCGAAAACGCCTTCACATATACAACTAAGGGTCACTCCTTTTAAAGCCCTCATTAATACCTTTAATTTGATACCCGTATCGTACAAACACATTCTAGAGTCACCCCTGGTCCACCTTTATGCCGATATCTCGAAATGGCGTCCACCTATAGAACTATGGCCCACTCCCTCTTAAAATACTCTTTAATACCTTCCATTTGATACACATGTCATACAAACACATTCCATGGTTACCCTAGGTTCATTTTCCTACATGGTGAATTTTCCCTTCATTTTGTCTCCAAAGCTCTCAGCTGAGTATGTGATGTTCGGTTACGCCAGAACTTAGCCTTCCTTACTTGTTTGCTTCAGGTTCTTTTTTGTGTCTCTGTCCACTAAACAAGGATACCATAGTATAAGACAGGCTTAACGTTCTATGAACACGCAATGAGAGGAGAATGCAATGTGGCCCACGTACACCCCAGCCTTCTTTTACATACATAAAGTGCATCCACTTCCCAACACAAATTATATTATATATTATGGTGATACCAAGGCAAAGCATTCGTTTTTACATATATCTACGCAAGGGTGTGGCTGGAACTATCAGTATTCAATACGACTTTTTCACAGAGACCTTTAATTTATAATTTTTGTAACATTTTCTAAATATTTGTATAAAAAATATTATCCTAAAATACATATCACGGATATCAAAAGCGTTAAAATCTTTTGGCGTACAAAAATGTGAACTTAAGTTAAAAAATGTCTGGCTGAACCCCATCAGTACAAATGAGGTTTAACGGCTCAACACAAATCTTTTTAACAATGATAGCAATTTTTCAATTATTTTAATTTTCTGTTGTGGAATAATATGTGTATAAACATCAAAGATATTATTGGCATAAATTTCAATCAAATACATACGTATGTATTGCAATGCAATAGTATTATTGCGACTGATTTCATTCGGTGACAGAAAAAAACAAAATATGCACAAATAACCAAGTCCAAATTTGAATTGAAACCCAAAGTGCGAAATCACGCTTAATAGCACAACCCAAAACATAAACCCAGATACCACAACGCACATCGAGTTCAAAAGAGCTATCAACTAAAGACAAGCCAAAGTGCGGAAAACGCGAAAAACTGACTGCTACCCTCATATGTGCCAAAGCACTTTTTATTCTTACAAAGCTATTCTCGTTTATTAGTGGAGATTATAAAAATCGAGTTTACAATTCATTTGGTATTGATCTGGAAACCGGTGGTACTCATAACTTCGAAAATTCAGATTTTTGAGTTTAGCATCTGGTGTTTGATCTGGTATGCGATATGTACATGCATACCTATATATCTTTGTGAAAAAAGGGGGGGGCACTTTGCCTACAAAGCAAAACAATGAAGAAAAGTGAACAAAGCAATATCTGGCTTTTAATAACAATCGCAGTTGACCCTCTGAAATGAAGAGAATGGCTAAAGTTATATTTTGAAAAAAATAAATTGAAACTTATTAGTTAGGAAGCCTGAAGTTTTGCATTGTGGTTGGAGTGGCATAAAATAACTTGGTCTATTGACAATAATTTCCCTAAGGATACATAAATAACATTCGTTTCTAATCATAATAAATAATTGACAAACCGTTTCGCATATGGCGCACCCGAAATCGAATAAAAACAAACACGAAACAATAATAACAAAGAAATTTACGCAAGAATACAAAAAGCCTTGAAAGTGCTTCTGCTTAGAAAAAAATTTAACTTCTAAAGCGCTAAAACCACAACTTATCTAAATCAAAATCAAAAGCAACTAAGCACAGTTATAGTGTGGGCAACAACACTCACTTTGATCGATGCACGAACAATAACATAAATCCAAATGACGCAATTTTGTTTTATTTTTCTTGCCATGCTGTCCACTCAATCGAAAGCATTAATCCCACGCGTCAGCTGGAATTTACCAAAAATAACACAAAAATGGATAAATGATAAATGTCACACCCAAAAGCCGCGTTAATAAGATAGAATGAAATGTTGAATGAAGAAACAAGAAGTTATTGTTTTCCTCAAGAAAATGTGCTTATTGCTTGGCAACAACTGTAGGGTGGGGCAGTGGCAGCATGTACGCTCTCACGACCATACTAACTTACAATCACTCAAAATTGCAGACATAGAAAAAGCGGAAAAGTTTGTTAATAATAATCAAGATAAAAAGAACAACACAAAACATTGTACATATTTTTATTAGAAATTATGCCGATGTGTTTGACCTATGCCGTACATAAATCCTATTTATGAGCTTTAAATGTCATATGTAGTCCGTGGGTCATTTTTTCTTCTTCCTGATTGAATAGCTTAATAAAGTAGGCCTTTGATTTATATACTTTCATGAAAACGAAATGGTATATAATGTTGTTACGAATCTCAATCTAAGTCCTCAAAGGAACAATGGACACAACCAATAAGTACAACGAAATGATCAGGATGATAGAGCTGAGTGGATTAGCCATGCCCGTCTGTCCGTCTGTCTGTTTGTATGGAAACTAGTACCAAAATTTTTGAGATATCTTGATAAAATATGGTGACGGACGTAGACATTTGTTGGAACCAGGTCGGGTCGGACACGTGTTATAGCATAAATCCACCGATTTGACAAAAAAGAGGATTATTGTTATATCTCCTCAATTGTCAGATTGAAGCTTCAAACTTCACCATAGTGCTTCCTATATTGCACATAATGATGTCTGAGAAAATGGATGATATCGGTCATATATATAACATATATCTCCCACAACCGATTGTTCAGATAAGAAGCTTTCGTTTACTTCCACATTTTAACAGTCTAGAGGCTTCCAATTTCACCGAATGCTTGCGTATAGAGCAATTGGATTGATGCCTGACAAAATTGTGTAGATCGGTGGTATATATAATATATATTCCATATAAGCGATTGTTCAGATAAGAAACTTTTAACAGTTTCTGCCCCATTCTATAGAGCTAGAAGCTTCAAATTTCACCAAATTCTTACGTATGTTATAGCATATATTGCTGTTTGAAAAATCGTAGAGATCGGTGGTATATATATATGTATATATATTAGGGCGGGTCGATCTCTGTGAAAATCGTATTCTAGGGATCAAAATAGAAACTTGCCGAAGGACCATACCTCGTAAAACGAATTCTGATGTCCCCCCTTCGGGTCGAACTTTTGGGTAGGGCAATTTCAATTCTACCTGCTGTGTCTTGTGGTGGCTTAAAAAACAACACAAGCAATTTTACGATATGCAATTGTGTCACAGTGATACCTTCATTTTTTAAAACGGTTGAATAAAAAAACCACACAACTATGTTTACGACATGCAAATGCATCACAGTGATGCCTTGGTTTTAAAAGGGGGTTGCAAAAACGCTAATTTCTAATAATTTTTTTAATTTCTTTTCTATTACTAAGTTAAATTTATGTTTTCATTTACATATGTTCTGACTAAATAAATTTCTAAGAGAAAAATAAACTCCAAAAGAAAAAACATAGGCATTTCAAAGTGGGATTTTTCAAAATTGCCCCTACGACCCAAAGGAGGGGACATCAGAATTCGTTTTAGAGGTATGGTTCCTTCGGCAAAGTTTCTTATTTTGATCCCTAGAATATGATTTTCACAGAGCAATGGCAATTTTTTTGCCTCCCCACAGATTAACCCGGCCTAATATATATATATATATATATATATATATATATATTTTAGTACATACCCTATATAAAACTGTAATTTCTGACCGCTTTTATATGGCTTATATGGTCATATTTTTTTCATGCAGACCACAAAAACGTGAAATTTTTGCATCCTCACAAAAGTACCTACCTATATTTTTTTGTATTTTATATTTATCTAAAAATCGCTTAGGTGTGTAATCTGTTCACTATATATATTTCTTATCTTATATAGCCGATTATATGGATATTGACGAATGGATAAATTTATTCTCAAGCCCCACACATGAAGTATGATGTCTTCGGCATAGTCAGTTCAGAAGACAGTCCCATTCTTACTTGTCCTTTTCTTAATATTAATAAGTAATGTTAGAAATAAAACATAATCATATGGTTAAACTTCTGTCCAATAACAATTTTATTATACATCAATAATATTCCTTAATGTGGTACAAAGATATTAGATTTGATCTTTTATATGACATTCCTTATACACCATTATATGAATGTGTACGCGGCTGTGATTTATTTATAAACTTTTGGCAAACATGTTCTGCACACTTTACATAAATATATTTCTTTAGAGCCTTTTCTGCCGGAATGGTACTTGATGAAGTGTTCGCCAAGGACTTTACTTCAGGATGAGATGTAGATAATTTTATCTATGTAAAGTGCCAAATATCCTTTATCAGATTTGGACAATGCAAAATTAGAGTAATTCAGCGTGCTCTACCCCTTCAAACGATTATCATACGCAATTTATTTGTCAGCTCCTCTTAAATTAATGAAATGCAACATCACATATGATCTAAGAGCTTTTATTCGCAAGCTACCAAAATACGTTAATAATAAATCTCTACTTAGTCATTTTCAATCCTAATAATATATTTACCAAAATCAGTGATGCGATAGACCTAATAAGCAATGAGTAAGCAGATTTTACATGTCTAGACAGAAGACGCATGTTGCAGGTTATTTTTTTTGTATTAAATAACTTATGATTCTTTACAATTGGCTAAAGCATAACACATCTTTTCACTATTCCTTATACACGCACGTACGTCAATTACATACACACACACAAATGGCAAGAGCACATTTAAGCTCTGTTGATTGAAATTTATTACGCTTCACCAACCCTCACACAACAGGTGATATATTTGTGTTAGTAAATTACGACTATAATCAGGATAATTGCTGTAAATAATATGACTAAAACTCTTGGTGAAGCACTAATTATAAGACACGGAAGTTAATTTAGTATACTGACGGATTGCCTTTTTTATTAATTAACCATTGCATTAATGTATTTCATTGTACGCATTTAGGCGATTATTAATAAAAATGTATATTTCATCTTGCCTTTAAAAAGACATTGGATGTTAGGCTACTCGCAGATGGGTTATAAGTAAGGCTAAGTACAATAATCTTCCGTGTTACCGCAAGTAAAGAAGAAATCAATAAATAAAGGCAAACGTGATTGCAAAGAACAACAATTTTTACGGGCATCTTGCGCAGTGTTCTGCAGGATTGTCTGCCTACTGTGGCTAGGTTGGCTGAATTATGTGTACTGGCAGTCACCCGGGAAAAGCGGAATTGGTTTTGGATTTCAGTGATATCGTTGGTAATTCTGATAGGCTTAAATATTTGGGAATTTTTTTGGGCAAAAAACATGTTCTAAAGACCTTATCTGGAAGATCGGGCCAGGAAGACCGCGGTTGCTTTGTACTGCTGATGGGAGGATGTCGGTAAGATATGGGGCTCTCGCTAAGAGTAGTAGACTGGCTTTATAAGATGGTAGTCAAACCGATTCTGCTCTATGGGGTGCTGGTCTGGTGGGAATGCACTGAAACTATTATTTCAGTAAAACGGACGGCGCTGGTTAGGATCAGCGGCGCTCTTAGTACAACACCTGCCATTTACATTTAATGTCATTATGAACATACATCCAGTAGATATTGCGGGAAAAGCGGCCGCGGCAAGATCGTTCGTCAGGCTTCGTGTATATGCTGTGGGCTTTCCGACTTCGGGTACTCTAGAGTGCGGAAGGAACTAATAAGATGCAGGGGATAACTGGTCCCAGATGGGTCGAAGACGGAAGAAAAAGTTGGTGGGAAGGTCTTTTGTCAAGAGATAAATATAAGTCGCATTTTTAAGTTGGCTGATCACTGCAGATTCATCCAAGCGGAAGTTGCCGCGGGTAATTATGCTAGCCAAGCGGCTGTGAAGGCTGAGGGTGGTATGCGAGTGCTTGACCTCACTTGTGATTTAATCGAACTATTTTAAGATTAATATTTTCTAAGCAGCGGGCCATAGTGACATCCCAGGCAACTGTAAAGCGGATATCTTAACCCGTATCGGTACAATTGAACCGGATGAAGATGGCTGAAGGGGGGACTCGCTAGCCGGCTGTGGTCCTACATAGATGGTTTTCGAGTCAGCTCAGCAAACGTTGGGAAGACACCATCTCTTGCAGGGCAGCAAGATCTTTCTGGCCAGTGGATGACAACAGCTCTGCCGAAATAATTTGGTTCGGTAAGGCTCACCTATTAATAGTTTGACGGGGCACGGCCAAATGGGAATCCATGTGGTATGTTTCAATGTGCTGGAAACCCCATTCTGGTCTAGCTGTATGGAGGATGATGAGATGGAATCATCAAATCACTTGATGATTGATTAACAGAACTAGGCGACAGAAACTCAGTCGATACTCATTTTGATCTCTGTAGGTTTTACCCAAGGTTGAGACCGGTTTCATGTGAAACTACATATATCGTTGCTACGTAACTTTACTCTTAGTAGCCAAAGCTACGTCACAGTTATTTTTTTAAATTGTGATGTGGTATCGCAACGGATATCACCCGGCCCACGAAACATCCGATAGACTTAAGTTAGGTAGGCAGTGCAATGTATAAACTACTCTTAAAAGTCAGAGGGCCGGGTTAAGGCAGATCACAGAGTAGACAAGCTCTGAAACCTGGCCTCGAGCAGCTACGTGCGCAATATGGGGATATTTGTAACCAGGAAAATGGGGGTCACATGGCTCCTGCTTAATATCGCATATGAGGTTTTATGATGCGTACTGTACTTAAGCCTATAGGTCACCTTCAATTGAATAACTGATTGCGATTTTTAAACGGAGATACATGATGAGGAAATCAACACTCAACATCTTTTTATCGGTGTCAAATCAGCTTATGAAATGCAGCCACCTAAAAGTCTTACCAAATGTCGTTGAGCACCAAAATCAGCTCGGACAGTATTTGGAAGGATATATCATGCTGCCGCGATACAGTTTTATTGACGCAAGCGATGTAGGTGCTCGCATTGGTCCCTTCGATAGCATCTGAAGAGATTTACGACTGAGCTTCACTTCCAATTTGCGTCGCACAGTGGCATTTTTGCGTGGTTTAGACGCGAAAAAAATATAAATTTTTCAAGTAATGAAATTTGAATGCAGTTTGTTTTAAACTGTCTACAATATATAACGGTAATTATCATATATTATAATTATTGCTCTCATTGCTATCAAACTGTGAGTTGTTGAGATGACGCGCTAAGTATTCAATTTACAGAAGTGAAATAAAGCGAGGTTTAAAATTAAATAAAATTTTGTGGTGAACACAAAAAGATGAAATATTTTTGGTTATTTAAAATCTACACGTAATTATATTATTTGCAAGTGTTCAAAAGTTTTTTGGTTGAGTATTTTTTTACGAATTATGAGGTTTTTAATGTGTATTATTTTGTGCTGAAAATATATAAAACAGTGAAAAGAAAGCCTGCCAAAAGCTTGAACCACGCTGTGACCACAATAATTTTTGAATTTCTACAATAACTCCACTTTACTGCATATAATTCAAATGATTCTCCATCCCCGTCAGGTCCCCCTTTTGATATAATGACGATCACAAAGGGGGAGTTGTATGAGGTGGGGGTTGCAGAACGTGGCCAAAAGCAAAAGGATAAAGTCGTTTTAGACCACGTGTGTACTGTTTTAGGGAGGGAGTACATAGAGACGACGGATTGTATGATGAATGCTGCAGTAAAGTTCGAATTTTTTATCGAACTTTGTATGAGAGGGAGTCAAGTGAATTACACCAAAGTTTATTTTCTTGAAAGTTTGCTTCATGGTTTGAAGAAGATAAGAAATCTAAATATAGGAATGTTCAGTTGTGAACAAAAGAACAAGATAAGGCTATAAGAAAATTTTGTTTGGGGTAAATTCTAAATTTTTGGAGGGAGTCCAACCCCCCAAACCCCCCACCCCTTCGCCGGTCCTCACTGAAGGGAGGTAATGCACACAAAGATATACACTTGGTTTGAATGAAATATATTAATTTTTCAGTGGTTATTAATTTTTTCGCGTCTAAATCATGCACAAAATGCCACTGTGCGTCGTGCTCCTCTTAATTTTTGCTACAAATTAGCAGGAGGGGACCCACATGTTTTATGGCGCCTCCGTACGGCATTTGCAAGGCAGCTAAGTTTTCATTCTATCTTCTAATTGAAAAAACTTGTATTTTAATGATGCTTTGCATGGGGCGAGAACCCAGGATCTTCGGCTTGTAGACCGAGCACGTACCACTACACCACGAACGGTATGGCTACCGCGGGTATATTTTGAATCCTCTAGCCGCAGGGAGATTAAACTAGGAAAATAAGAAGTCCTGGCTGTTATCGATAAAATAATCCGGGCATTTGTGCCTTGACAGCTACAATTTTATTGACAGATACAGTCACAGCCAGCGAAGTACTGAAATAAAAGGAAATTCGTGTTTAAAATATGTTCGTAAAGGAATTTAAAATGATAAAATGTGAAAGAAGGAACATTTTTAGGAAGCAAGCATTCAATAGTGTAACTAAACGCCTCAATCCACAACGAAACTTAAAGAGAGTAACTTATTAGGTTTATGCAACGGGCAAAATCTCTTTGGAGATCCAGAGTCAATTCATAACGATGTTGTAGTGGAGAACACTCTATCTAAGAATTTTTTTTAGAAAATGTCATATCAAAGTGAATGATTAGAGAACGCCTACAACTTAAACTTCTTTCAGCCAAATTCTGCCTTAAAGCTAGTCATTTGTTAAATGGTATCCACGGCGTATACGTAACTTTATCATCGTACATACATACATATTTTCCAATATTTAAATCTTGTTTTATACACTTCCCACAATAATATAACATTTATCGTTTACTTTAAGTCATTTTGTAAAGCAAAAGTATATTTCACTTAAACTTTTAAATTGTAAACGCTCAAGGCAAAGGGTCGCAGCTTTAAAATAAATCACAGCAAAGTTATTTATGTCGCAACATTCAGGCATTTTACCAGATTTACGCAATAACGCCAATGAAAAATTACGACAACTCCACAAACCACTTTACTTAAATTAAACTCAATTTACTTGCAGGCATAAACAAATTATGAATGTGGACAAAGGCAACGAAAAATAGGGAACGAGGTAGAGAATTGTGTGGAGCAACAAAAGTACGAAGTTAAATGAATAGGGCAATTTATTTACTTGCTAAATACGCTTACACATACATACATAGATGACAAAGCTAAATACTAAAATAATTTAAATGTTGTTTTATTTGTGGTTTGTGGGAAAATGAAAAGTTTTTATCTGATTAGAAATTGTTTCGTTATACCATGAAAAATATGTCAATTTAGTGCATTATATATGTTGTATAATTTGTGTCTGTCTGCATGTATGTATGTTTCTTTGCCTATATTGTGGACGTGCTGAATAAAATGCGTACTACAAACAAAAAACTTTGTATTTTAGCGTCATAGCAGAGATAAAGATGAACAGGTTTAAGTAGCACTTTCGGTAAATGTCGTCTTGTGTACGCAACAAGCTAAGATGTTTGTATTATTATGTGCATTAGATGGGATCGCAAGGAAAGTTCAAAAGACACTCTTACTTAATATTGGGAAAAATTAACACAACGTGACCTCAGGGCGGACAAGGCCACAGCTGCTTCGATTATACCTTATAACTCTCTTCAAAGCCGTTTCTCACGGAGTGGAGTCGAACACACGCACTCCTACGATAGTTGAAATGGTTACAAAACTGCATTCAGCTAGTCCTGCTTAGTTGGTTGTAAACAAACTCTTTACTTTTGAACATTAGTTGAGAGCATCTCGGAATATATACATATATGTGTATATGTGACCCGGTCTATGAAAAGGTGGCTTATGACTCAAAAAGAATTGCGAGAGAGACAGCTGTTCAAGAGTATACAATGCATTTCTTCAGTCTCTTAGTAGTTTTTTTTGCATTATGAACAGTCATGCCCAAAGGCAAAGCGCAAACAGTTTCTGACCGATATTTTGGCTCATGCCATCGAAAAAAATGCTATCAACAAATCTGGGGATGCTTCACCAGCCACCAAGTGGCATCGAAGGAACCAAAGGCTGCACATCGTCTTCATTTGTGCACTTGCTTACAAGTATACTAAAAATGTAGAGAAAGAACATCACAAATGAAAGAGACGATGAAGCCTTGGTTCATGCGAGCCACTTTGGTGGCTGGGTGAAGCATCCTCAGATTTTTTGCTAGCATTTTTTCGATGACTCAAAAAAAATATTTTCCACTTTTGTCTAGTTTTTGCCAACTTTTTTTCTGTTAACAGCTGTTCTCGCAAGTTTCTTTTGAGTCATAAGCCACCTTTCATAGACCGGCTCATATATAATTTTTACTCTCATAATCACTTGTTTTTGATGTGTAATAACTTGATGCGTAAGGTAATGATAAAAAGAAAAATTTACTAATTATAAAATATTTAGGAAATCGCGGAGTTCTTCAAAATTTTCAGAAGTAGCTCCTGGTGGCAATCTTTGAACCTAACCCATGTCTAGTGACTGGTACTGCTGCGTCTGCAAAAAAGATGGTACACTTTTGTCTGTATGTCCATGTAAAGCGTAGTTTCACATAAGGAGGTGTTCTGGGCGATACACGTTGGCGATATACAGCCGCTATTAATAGTACACTTAGCAGTCATGATTCGCATGGCACAGTTTTAACGGATGAATATTGCCGATTGTTGCTCGCGCAGAAAGCGCCGCTGGGTGTTTTCAGCGGTGTTTAAACGAGCTACAAAATCTTCCGATGTGCGATTCCGCACAATCCCGGCTACCAGTCGCTACCATGCCGCCTGATACCTCGCACCATATGCAGCACCGAGCTATAGGGTTGCGACTCTTCAAACTTATAAATCGCGGACTTCACTTTCCTATGAAGCTCTAGGTGTAGTTCCGAAGACTTTCTCGACAGATATTTTTGTCGCGCCTGTACTCCGAACTTCACCACATCTGTAAAGTTAGGGAGTAACTATCGGCAAAGATGGCGCCCTAGAAGATCATAGCTGAATAAGTAGATCATCATTGCGTAAGTCATGGGGAAAATGGTTCTCTGCGCATTACATAATTTCAAATTGCAGACATTTGTGTTCAAATCAAAAACAAAATATGACCGTACACTTTACTGAATTCAACACAACTGCTTGCTAAATGGTGAGACATCAGTGCTCACAAGTTACAATATGTATTTCGTTTAATCGAACAGAGATGCAGATAGTCTGAGTACTGTGTACATAACTTATACTCTGTTCTACTACAAAAATTGAGTTCAATATTCTTCGTTAAACTAACAAAGTGATATTTTGAGACGAAAGTCGACCGACTTTGGATTCTTAACTACCTGGCAGTGATGCGCATCTGACTGATAACCCATTTCGAACATGCTCGGCCAATTTTCGATATGACATAACAGGCGTAACCGTAACAGTCTTTATAAAGTTGGAAAACTATAGATAAGAGCCGAACGTCACCGCCGCCGCACCAATATATGTGACATCGACATCGCGTGCCAAAAATGATTAAAGCGGCGGCGGCGACTTTTGTCGGAGGCGTATATCTCTAATATGTACGAGTAACAAACGCGGCCGAGTTGTATGACAAACCACGCAACTGCGTATGTTGGTGATGACTTTTTCTACACAACGATAGGATGAGGCCCGAAGACAGTCATATTAGTCTCTACCAAATTAGGAGGCGGTATTTTCGCACCTAATTCTATACTATATGAGACGCGCTGCTAATGTCAGGTCGGCTTGTGTGTGTGCTGAGTGATATTAGTGCATAGCAAGAGTATCACTGGCCAAATACGAAGAAACGAAACCGGTTGTTAGGTTTACACAGGAAATGAACTCGAGTCAACCGCACGTACGCAAAAGTTACAGCGAACAAATACAAAGTGATGTATATGTAAGTAGAAAATCTCTAAACGTGTGACTTCTTGGTACAATTTTGTGGCACATAAAAAAAAGAAATGAATTTCTCACCAAAGCATACTAATAAGGTACGGAATGCTATAAGAAGAACTATTCTGGTGTAGAGTAGTTCATGCACAATCCGCCGCATAAATTGGAGTGAAAAGTTGAGCAACGCCTACATAAACAGATAACTAACACTAAACTCCAACACAAATGGAAACATGAACGCACATCTCTGTAAACTAAACTCGATCACACTCAGCAACCACAGAAGCATGACACGAGAATGTAAAACACTGAACGTTTGGTCTAAGAAAGAAATGGCAAGCTGTAATCTTAGTAAGAATGACAACAACAAGGACGCATGCTTTAGTGCAAAATAAAAGTGATAGCTTAGCGTGAACATTAGCTAGAGAGAGCGTAGAGAGAGAGAGCGATGAGATAGAGAGATCGG
>JARSSU010001182.1:0-42810 GCA_029619165.1 Eurosta solidaginis | reverse complement strand
TCCGGCAAACCATCAAGAAATTATGCCGGAAGGGTCCCCAAATGATCCCGAAATAAAACAGAAAAAGTCACGAAACGACCCCTAGAGGATCCCCAAATGATCCCGTATTAGCCCCAAAAAAGTCCCAAAATGACCCTGACGGGATCCCGAAAGGATTCCGAAAACAATACAGAAATGATGCCGGAAAGGTCCTCAAATGATCCCCTAATAGTCCCGAAATGACCGTGACGGGATCCCGACAACTATCCAGAAATGATGCCGAAAGGGTCCGCAAATGATCCCGTATTAGTCGAAAAAAAGTCCCGAAAGGACCACGACGGGATCCCGGACGAATCCCAAAAACCATCCAGAAATGATGCCGGTAGGTATCCCAAATGATCCCGAAATAGTCCCGAAATGACCTCGTCGGCATCCCGGACGGATCCCGAAAATTATCCAGAAATGATGCCGGAAAGGTTCCCAAATGATCCCCTAATAGTCCCGAAATTACCCTAATGGGATCCCGGACGGATCCCGAAAACCATCCAGAAATGATGCCGAAAGGGTTCCCAAATGATCCCGTATTAGTCGCGAAAAAGTCCCGAAATGACCCCGACGGGATCCCGGACGGATCCCGAAAACCATCCAGAAATGATGCCGAAAGGGTTCCCAAATGATCCCGTATTAGTCGCGAAAAAGTCCCGAAATGACCCCGACGGGATCCCGGACGGATCCCGAAAACCATCCAGAAATGATGCCGGATGAGCCCCAAAATGATCCCGAAAAAGTCCCCAAATGACCCCGACGAGATCCCGGACGGATCCCGAAAACCATCCAGAAATGATGCCGGAAGAGCCCCCAAATGATCCCGAAAAAGTCCCCAAATGACCCCGACGATATCCCGGACGGATCCCGAAAACCATCCAGAAATGATGCCGGAAGAGCCCTCAAATGATCCCGAAAAAGTCCCCATATGACCCCGACGAGATCCCGCACGGATCCCGAAAACCATCCAGAAATGATGCCGGAAGGGTCCCCAAATGATCGCGAAATAGTCCCGAAATGATTCCGGAATAGTCCCGAAAATGTTCCAAAATAACCCCGACGGGATCCCGGACGGATCCCGTAAACTATACAGAAATGATCCCGGAAGGGTCCCAAAATGATCCCGAAATAGTCCCGAAAAAGTCCCGAAATTACCCCGGCGTAATCCCGGACCGATCCCGAAAACCATCCAGAAATGATCCCGGAAGGGTCTCGATATGACCCTTACGGGATTACAAATAAGGTGAAGCTAATTATAAAACCATGTTAATAAGGCAGCAGGCGCATTGGAGCGAATAAAAAGTTAGATAGAAACATACAGGTAAAGCTAATAAAAGCGTGCTAATAAAAACAATTGATGGAGGGCGGATGGCGGGAGTAGAGGAGAGGACCACTGATCGTTCCTCCAAAATTGTCTAGATCTCGTTCTGTATGTACCAGATACCAAAAACTATTGATTTAGGAGAAAATTTAGATTGAGTTATAACAATTTATGGATTTTACACCAGAGGGGGAGATAAAGGGGGGCGGGCGGAGGGTGTCACTGCTTACTTTGTAAGCCCTCGACTTATTTGACCCCTTGAGTCTGTGATATTGGTGAAGGCCAGTATACGTAAAGTTATAATGTGTAAAAATTATGAAAAATAATTTCTCGAAGGGTCGTGGGACCCCCACCCCTCTTTCCATGTTCGAAAAAAATTTCGCTAGTAGACTACTGTCTGTGTCCCAAATTTCATCAAAATCCGTGTAGCCATTCTGGCGTGATTCAGTCGCAAAGACGAAAAAATATAATAATTAAATTATAACTGTTCCTAGGGGGCGGGGACCACGCCCCTTTTGAAAAATATATAGCTAGTAGATCCTTCTAGACTATTGGCTATATGTGTGCAAAATTTCATCCAAATCGGTCCAGCCGTTCTTGCGTTATTGAGTCACAAAGACAAACGTCTGGACAAACATCCAAACATCCAAACATCCAAACATCCAAACATCCAAACATCCAAACATCTAAACATCCAAACATCCAAACATCTTAACATCCAAACTTTCCCATTTATAATATATATTAGATGTTCAGTAAATATTGTTTGACTGTTTCAAATAACGCCGGCGATATAAAGAACTTTACCTTTCCAAATACTGGTCGTGGTGCTGCAGCTCTGTAAGTTGTACTATCTGTCTTCACGGCAAAATTTTTGAACAGAAACCCCAAAACATTTTGGCCACCCTATTATAAGTAAACCCGTATTAGTGTTCCATCGTAGCGTTTGAACATTCTAACATTCGCCATGCATCTACCAAATACATTCAAGCACACACACACACATGTGCACAAACATTTAAGCGCATTCACATTTACTATGGCGCGATTTCGATCGACTGACTGCAACATTTCATTAAATTGCAATTATTTTGCAATACTTGCATTTTGTTGTTGTTACAGTTGCTGTTGTATTTGTAGTACTCAATAGCACAACGAGCGTTTTCTTATATTTTTTTTTGTTTGCTGATTTTTGCTTCTTTTTCTTTTGTTGTCGTAAGCCACAAATTCTGTCGGGTTACAAATGCATAGTAAAGCAAAGCAAGACAAGCAAAAAATTTACAAAAAATAAAATAAAAATCTCAGCAAAATCCACCAAACAAAACTCCTTTCACTTTTGTGTGCTGCAGGCAATCAAAAGCCAGTAACAAGCAGTTCAGCCAAGTCAGACTACATACTAAACTTAAAAAATATGACCGCAGTTGACGCGCTGCACATTGCTAATTATATATTTGCACACATACATACGAATATGCAAGTTAGCAAAAACTGCATTCATACAATGCAAGCAATGCACATGCAAGAGCGATTTGTACCCAGTAAACCAAAATCGAACACTCAGTGATATTCAGAATGTAAAACAATTTAATAACACGCAAATGTGACCACCAAAGTAAGGCCCTGACTACTTGACCTTTAAGTGTACTAACTAGTGCTCTATCGGATCTTTGGATCGTGTTTTGTGTTTCCTAGTATCTCGATTCCTTGACGACCTTACGAAATTTTTCTGTTTTATATAGCAATTCATCACATTCTAAATGAAATATGAGGTTTCAAGCCACTAGGTGACCTGTGAAGCAATGGAAGCAAGACCAAGTTCTACAATATTGCACGGTACGCTCAAACAGTATTTTTCCCACTTTCCATTGCAAAGGCATCAAATTGCGAGGTATATGGTAGATTTCAAGCATCTTACTTGCTAGGAGGTCATTTGGAATTGACTTGCTTTCAGAACACCTTTGATTGGCGGAATACCGCTGGCACTTTCTGATACGTTTAAGTATCTTGCAACTATAATGCACAGGAAACTGTTCTATGAACTCTGGCCAAGGGTAGTACACTGGCTTTACGGGGTATTGCGTTCCGCACTTAATACGGCGTGTATTACCAAAATGTTAGTGTCAGTACAACATACAACGTATGTTGGTATGAGCGGCGCTCTTAGAACAACGCCTGCCTTGGTATTGAATGTCATGCCGAACATGCATGGTGGATATTGCAGACAAGATGGTTGCAGGCTTCGAGACATGGGCTATGCGTTTCTCGTGTAAGGAATTGCAGCATTCTTACCAACCTTGACTTTATCTTGGACAATACAGACTATTGTGTGCCAAAAACTGTCCTCCCCCCTGTGCAAGCTTTAGAAAAGTCATTCCCTCGAGAGTGCGAGGACAGGATTTTATTAGGGCAGTGAACTAGTTGACGAATCGGTCGAAGTTTGACAGGAAAGTTGGACGAGGGGAGACCTATGTAAGCCGCAAATGCAAGTTGCCTGATTACTGCAGCCTCCCAGGTTGCCGCAATGAAGGTTGTGATGGCAGGGATGCTGTCCAGTCTTAATACGGCTACTCCGATAATCAAGCGAAATTTAAAGCCCCAAGTTAAACTGTGGTGCGATGCAGTGTGGTTTGTTTCAATATTAACATCATATTGGTCCCAAGAGGAATACATAATATACCTGGCACCTGTCACGCGGATCTCCTAGCGCGCATGGGTGTAACTGAACCGAATATGCTTGGGTGTAGGGAGTACAGAGTACCTCTGTCCACCTGTGTTCTGCTCCTATATAGATGTGCCTCGAGTAAGCTAAGCAAAGGCTGGACAGACACTACCACTTGCAGGGTAGTGAGATCCTTTTGGCCGGAAGCGGATAGCAAGCGGTCTGCTGAAAAACATTGGGTTCAACAGGACCCCTCTTTAAATGTTTTCTGGGGTTTTGACGAGTCACTGTCCAATGGGAGTTCACGCAGTCCGTCCCAACATATTGGAAAACGCTTCTTGCTGTAACTGCATAGATAATTATGAGGCGGAATCTCTGATAGCTGAACTTTTCCCAGAACTGGACAATAGCATTTCGGTTTCGGCCCACTAGGATCTCCGAAGGACTTATTACGGGTAGAGATCGGTGTTATTCGAGACTACATCTCTTCTTTTTTAAATAGCTGTAGCTTACGACGATCGATGTGGCATGGAATTGCATTCGGTTTGGCAACTATGTTCAAGTCTAAAATTTATACTGTGTTTCTATACTCAGATGCTACCAATACGTTTCTAGGCATCCTTATCAATACGCATAATATCTACTCGCCATAAATAACAGTGATTTTTATAAAAAAAAATCAATTCCAATTTAAGCTGAGCTTCTTTTTCAATTGGCGTCGTGCTCCTTTTGACCTGTTAATATTCCGACAAGTTCGCATAGCGGACAAGACTAGAAATAATAAGGAGTTAATTTCGGCTGTCTTTGTTGCAGCTCCAATTGTACCTGGATATCTTTTTTATATGGGCAGGGTTTTCCATCTGGAGCTTTTTTTCTCAGTGAAATGACAACCAGACCACCACTTGCAAAACGGCAATGTTTCTCTTCCTCGCCTGGTTGTCTTTTCTATTTTTATCGCCGTAACACTTGAGCCACACTACTGAAGAGCAACGCCAGTAGGTTTGGCAACTGCCTGCATCGAGCGTCCGTATATTAAAGGAGAGCGGTAGATATTCCACGTGGGCACAACTGTTCACTCAGCTTACAGCTATCCATGAAGAAGGTTTGGGCCTTATATATTTTTATACCTTTCATGAAAATGAAATGGTATATTAATTTCGTCACGAAAGCCAAAAATTGTAAGTCCATAAAGGAAAATAGATAGACCCACCATTAAGTATACCGAAATAATCAGGTTGAAGAGCTGAGTTGATTTAGCCATGTCCGTCTGTCCGTCTGTCTGTTTGTATGCAAACTAGTCCCTCAATTTTTGAGATATTTTGATAAAATTTGGTGAGCGGGTGTATTTGGGTGTCCGATTAGACATTTGTCGGAACCGGCCGGATCGGACCCCTATAGCATATATCCTCCATACAACCGATTTTTCAGAAAAAGGATTTTTGTAATATCTTACTCAATTTAACAGATTGAAGCTTCAAACTACACCATATACCTTCGTATATTGCACATATTGTTGCCTGAAAAAATTGATGAGATCGGTCGTATATATAGTATATATCCCCCACAACCGATTGTTCCGAAAAGAAACTTTTCGTAATTACTGCCCTATTTTAAGAGCTAGAGGCTTCAAATTTCACCGATGCTTACGTATATGGCATATATTGATGTCTGAAAAAATCATAGAGATCGGTGGTATATATATTATATACCCCATATAAACTGTAATTTTTGCCCCTTTTTTACGGCTAGAAGCTTCAAAATTCATCAAATAGTTACGTTTACGTCATATATTGTTGAAATACGTGATTCGTAGTTATAGTTTTTACACGCAGACCACAAAAAACCTGAAACTTTGCATCCTCACACAAAGTACCTACCTATTTTTTATTTTATATTTATCTTAAAAATCGTTTAGGTATGTAGATCTGTTCATTATATATTTCTTATCTTATACATCCGATTATTCGGAGATTACGAACGGCATAAGATTATTGTTCAGCCCCATTCATGAAAGGTATGAAGTCTTCGGCACAGTCCCGTCCTTACTTGTTTTATATTCATTTCTACCTCACTAGAAATTCGATGGGGAACTTATTTCCGAAAGAACAGATCGAAATAGTGTAGTCCACTTCATGCAAATTTACGCCGAAATTTGATACCACTGCAGGAAAAGATTGCATTTAGTCTAACTGCAGTTGAACTTGCCTAGAGTGAACGTGTCAGGTCTCTCAGCTTTTATTACTGCGGAGGGAAGAGACTTTAATATAAGCATTGTAACAGATTTTTGCTATCTACTCATTCTGAAAATTTTGGTGCTTCCTCCGAGTGCCAGTCACCATTATAAACGCCTGCGATGTATAGCCGGTGCATCATGCGTGGGCTTAGGGTTAAAAATCCTACTTAATTGGCTTAATTGAGGGGTGTTAAAGCATTTCCCAATATGTACTCGTCATGCAGAGTATATTTAAGAGTTTGATAAAGAGATGGCAGATCCCACGATACTTAAAAAATCACTTAGTGTGCAAGCTTGACTTTTGAATGCCAGTGACTTTTGTCAGTGTCTGTGAATGAACAGTGTAAAAGATCAGGTCACCTTTGATTTGTTTTAGGGTAATTTTCACCCAGATTCAAAGAAAAATATATTCATATTTTAATGACACTTTCTCCTACTTTAGTTAAACCACAGATTTAGAATGCAACTGCGCCATGTACTGCCCTTTAGCCGAATCACTATTCAACTCAGTTACATAAGCCGTGATTAGATATGTCATTGTACCTTTCATTATGAGTAAGATGGGAATGTTTTCATCGTGAGACCGTTACACCTTTATCCTCGAAGTGGTCGCGTCAATTGGTGTGACAAAATCACATGTAACCTTATATAAATGTTAAACTACATACATAACCAACTTTTTTGGTTTTAAATGCAGACCTTGCAATGTTTAAAACGAAATGAGCTCATATGACTGGTTTTGAATTGAAACATTTTAGTTTTGTCCAGCAAATTTCCATTTTTTTAAAACTTCTGGACTAAAATTTAAACCCAAGTATATTATAAATTGGGTTTACCCTCACATATATACCAAAAAAAACGCTTTGTGGGTAAAACTTTTTAGTTTTCATTTTAATGGTTTTAATTCTTCAAAAATTATATTTTTCAAGTATCTGGACTAAAATTCAAAACTAGATATCTTAGAAATTTAAAAAAGCTTAAAATCAGCAGAAAACTTTGCTAGGTTTAAGAAATAAACTAAAATGTTTGACCATGCAACAATAAAAATCTAGTTGGCTAGAATAAGAATAAGCATAAGTACTGAGGCAATTCTTATTTATAAGTTCGCCTTCCTCGGTTTGTTCGCTAACACCTTATGGCCTTCAGACTTCAACATTAACAACCTCTTTTTGCACTCAGTTGAGCAGAGCTCACAGAGTATATTAACTTTGATTAGATAACGGTTGGTTGTACAGGTATAAAGGAATCGAGATAGATATAGACTTCCATATATCAAAATCATCAGGATCGAAAAAAAATTGATAACTTGAGTAAATTTTAAGGTATCTTGATGAAATTTTGTACGCATGTTCCTGGGCACTCATCTCCAATCGCTATTGAAAATGAACGACATCGGACTATAACCACGCCCAGTTTTTCGATATCGAAAATTTCGAAAAACCGAAAAAGTGCAATGATTCATTACCAAAAGGGGATAAAGGTATGAAACTTGGTAGGTGAGTTGAACTTGTAACGCAGAATACAAAATTAGTAAAATTTGGGACAATGGGCGTGGCACCGCCCGCTTTTAAAAGAAGGTAATTTAAAAGTTTTGCAAGCTGTAATTTGGCAGTCGTTGAGGATATCATGATGAAATTTGGCAGGAACGTTACTCCTATTACTGTATGTATGCTTAGTAAAAATTAGCAAAATCGGAAAAATTTTTTTAAAGGCAATTTTAAAAAAATTTTTTATATTTACAGTATATAAGTAAATTATGTCAACATTCAACTCCAATAATGATATGGTGCAACAAAATAAAAAATAAAAGAAAATTTCAAAATGGGCGTGGCTCCGCCCTTTTTCATTTAATTTGTCTAGGATACCTTTAATGCCATAAGTCGAACAAAAATATACCAATCCTTGTGAAATTTGGTAGGGGCTTAGATTCTAGGACGATCATTGTTTCCTGTGAAAAAGGTTGAAGCCGTGCCCAGTTTGTACACACAGTCGACCGTCTGTCCTTCCGCTCGGCCGTTAACATGATAACTTGAGAAAAAATCGATATAACTTTATTAAACTTAGTTCACGTACTTATCTGAAGTCACTTTGTATTGGTATAAAAAATGGCCGAAATCCGACTATGACCACGCCCACTTATTCGATATCGAAAATTACAAAAAATGAAAAAATGCCATAATTCGATACCAAATACGAAAAAAGGGATGAAACATGGTAATTGGATTGGTTTATAACTTTAGAAAAAGCTTTGCAAATGGGTGTGCCAGTTACCATATTAAGTAGAAGAAAATGAAAAAGTTCTGCAGGGAGAAATCAAAAGCCCTTGGAATCTTGGCAGGAATACTGTTCGTGGTATTACATATATAAATAAATTAGCTGTACCCGACAGATGATGTTCTGGGTCACCCTGGTCCACATTTTTGTCGATATCTCGAAAACGCCTTCACATATACCACTACCACCACTCCCTTTTAAAGCCCTTATTGACACCTTCCATTTGATACCCATATCGTACAAACAAATTCTAGAGTCAGCCCTGGTCCACTTTAATGGGGATATCCCTAAATGGCGTCCACCTATAGAACTATGGCCCACTCCCTCTTACACGGTGATTTTCCCTTATTTTGTCTCCATATCTCTCAGCTGAGTCTGTAATGTTCGGTTACACCCGAACTTAGCTTTCCTTACTTGTTTTTCAATGGCATTCTACTCCTCACACGGCATTTCGCTTGACTGGGTGCAAGAATTACGGAATTACGAGTGTACATACATATTTTTTTACCTTTGGCGTTTTTCGACAACACAGTTAGTGGGGCTCACACCAAAATCACTTGTGACAGCCACTGATGGTGGAGCAGCGATCGTCGCTACCTTCACTTCATCGCTCTGATGTCGTATTGTATTGCACGCCGCCAGCGCACTAGAAGACATACAACAATTATGTTTATTATGGCAGCTAACAACTGCCGGTTTTGCTCGATGAATCCAAGCTAGGGCTCCGTCAGCAACGTTTCTTTGCCATTTATTGTCTGTGCGCATGCGCATACCTATGTGTGCGACATATTGTGTAACCCGAAGTGAAAAACTTGCAGACAAATAAACAACAATTGGATGGACAGTTTTTAAGTTGAGTTTTTGCAGTCAGGCAGTTGGCAGAAAGTCAGTTTGTTGTAAAGGATGAGAAGAAGTAGGAGTGGAAACGAACATAATAAGGAGCAGCAGAGGCGAAGCTATGGTGAAGGAGTAAAAAGAGACGGGGAAATCTATAGAAATCAAGCATTACAGTGGCACGTTTTGTTTTAGTCGTTTTTGTTTTGTTTTTGTTTTCTATTTTTATTTACATTGTATTTACGGTATTTTTCTAAGCATTATTAGCAGCATCGAATCGAATCATATTATAAGCGACGCCACGAGTTCATTGTTTCTACTTGGTCGTTTGCTGCCTTATAGCTGAATTTCAAAAACGACGATTTTGTTTGTTGTTATTGCCTATTTGATCGCGCTAGTTTGTTGTTATTGTAATTAAATATTTTCTTTTATTTTTGCAGCTTCTTTGTCTTTTTCAAATGACTTATTAGATTGCTTGACGTATTTGTAATTTATATACCCCGTAGCTGAAATTTCAATATTTAAAAAATTTTTAAACTTCAATAACAAATTAAATCCAGTGACTAACATAAAAATTTTTAAGATTTCAAAATCTTAGTTTTGATTCTCTTCTTGAAAATCTAGTCGGTGGTAAATTAAGACTGAAGCCGCGCTGATTATATTCAATCAGTTTGTCCACTTTGTCCATCCGTTTTTCCAGCTATATGGAATTTCATGCGCGATATTAGGCAGGCTGATTCCACAGTTTGGTTGACGATGTTTGCAGGATCAGATTTAATTTCTTGTGGATAGGGCCCATTAAAATGCTAATCTGAATGCATGCACTCGTTGGAACACATTTTTCATTAGTTGTTGCATCTATTTTATCCAACTCTTCGCTTTGGTATTTGAACAGCCCATGCAACAGCATGGTCTGTAAGTTTCAGCTGACTTTATAGATCTTGGTATCAAGTTCTTCATCTGGCTGTTTATCTACGTAAGCGAGGAAGTAAGAGCTCCATAACTTAAGCACGCCGTTGTTTTTTAGGGTTCGCCGGAGCCATGTTATGTCCCAAACTGCTGTAGGTTGAAACTGTGAAATGTGTCGAATATTGACGGTAAACTTTAATTGCGCCTTGGCAATCAATTTCTTTGTCGTAGATGCCACATCGTAATGGGGGAGTCGATGTTTTTTACTTCCTAGAAAACTCTCATGTTATTGTTTTTGTTGTAGTGATAAGGACACTCCCCAAATGCCTTGGGGAGTGTTATCGATGTTGATGGTCCTTCGCCGTATGTAGATCCGGTACGTTCCGGTAATAAGCATCATTAGGATACTAGCCCGACCATCTCGGGAACGATCTAGTATGACCACATGAAACTTACTAGGCCATACCGCCCTCTCACCCCCTACATCCATAAGGAACTTGGGGTCGCCAGAGCCTAGGCTGTTAAAGAAACAGGATTCGCCACGGATAGGTGAGGTTGACAAGTGGGTTGGAGAAGCTATATATTGCGCTGGCAAACCCTTGAAAGGGTTGCGCTACACAACCCCTTGAATCAACTTAGTATTTTAGTCGCCTCTTACGACAGGCATACCTCCTGTCCTGTAAGAACGAAAACGGCACATTGCAGCCGATATCCAGAGAGTACTAAGATTATGAAGGGAAGGTAATGTAACGCCCAGAGAGAATGAACCCGATCTCCCAATCTATGTTGATGGAAATAAAACTCCCACTTCCGATTATGACGAGGTCAGAATAGCAATAGCCAGATTTAAAAACAACAAGACTGCGGGCGCTGATGTATTGCCTGTGTAGCTTTTCAAATATGAGCATAAATCTTCCGAACATTTTCTCTGGAACATTCCAAGAGCCATGCCATCTTCTCCCGACATCGTCCATGATTCCGAGCCATACATCAGGACATGTATGCTTAGCGACTTGTAGAGCGTGATTTTTGTTCGTCGAGAGAGGACTTTACTTTTGAACAGTTTACGCAGTCCAAAGTAACACTTGCTGGCAAGAATTGTACTCCCTTTGATTTCTAAGCTGACATCGTTTTTGCTGTTACTGCTGATTCCCAAATATACGAATTTCTTCACAGTCTCAAATTGGTATCCGTCAACAGTGACGTGGCTGTCAAGGCGCTCATGCGCCAATTATTTCTTGGATGACAATAAGTACCGGTGAAGTCTCTTTCCCTCCATGTTCCAACATACTAAATGCATATTTCGCTCTCTACTTTCTCGGCACTATGTTTGATATCGTAAAAAACGGTTGTACTCCTGCCATATTTCGTATATCGCAATTTTTGATTGCTGTGATGTCAACCTTTACTGAATGTAAGATAGGAGATAACAGATAATCACTCAAGCAGAAAACTTTTTATTTCAAATATTCTCTGCTGGGCTGGGTGTATGATTCAGGTGTGTCCCCTGTTTGGTCGCTTTATTCTTTGCAATACCGGCAAACTGACTAATCATCATTCCCAAGCATTTTTTTAAAGAAAGGAAATATGCTATGCATAAAACACTGAGTTGAAATACGCCGTTGCGCATGCGACTGCTAGCAATTGCAAATATCTGTTGATTCGTATGTATGTAAACGTCTTGCAATGCAGTACATAAGCGAAAAAGCTTTTAGTGCACATTTTTTGTTGTGGTTAGCACCATGCAGCTGCTTCTTCTACTATTATACGCCTTTAATTAGTTTTTATTGAATTTGTTATTAATTTTTTGTTTGTTTTTTCGCTTGCATTTTTTGACTCAATTAAATTTTCAAATTTCAATTTTTTGTGTAAACTTCAACAAAATTGAGTAATATACTTATACATACATTCTGTACTTACATAGGTATTCATACCAACAAAATATTTTCGTTTGTAAATAGAAAGAGAAAACAAATTTTTGTTATGGCAGTGGTAAGCAGTTTGGGCTGACGTGGTCTTAGTACAACATTCCAATTAAAAATTATTAAAAAATGTATAAATAACAAATAAATATTTGGTAGTTAGCTAAATATATTCCAACATATAAAATTGCACCACACATTTTTTTGTTTTTGTATACCCAATTTTTGTTTCGTCATGTGCACTGCACGCGTGCATGCGTACTTGTACGTGCGTATATTTGATGACGACACTATGTTGTAAAAAAATCAATAAAAAAATAAAAAATATTAAAAATTTTCTGCATTCCATAAAGCGCAGTTATGCACATTCGCTCTATCACCTGTTTAGGTAACTTTGAAGTTCGGTTGTCTGTGATGTACTTACATATACATATATGTATGTATGTACCTACTTAATTATCATGCCCATTTGTACGGTAGCCCAGTTGTTCAAATTAACGGAACGACGCCATAACTACATTTTTGGACGCCACTCACTTTGCGTGCTACAAAATATCAGTGACCAAATGTGCGCAAAGTTAAAATATTAAAAAAAAATCCTTCGAAACATATATACAACTTAATGGTTAATTACTGAGAACGCGCGTGCTACTACTAACTAGATAAAAAGAAGAAGAAAAAAAACATTTTTAGAAAATATTTCGCTCCTTATACACTGAAAGAAATGGTGCTAGTAAAATCAACAAATCGGTTCTGTTGTTCTTGACATAGCGGTGAAATTGATCGAATTACGGTTAATTCGACCGAGTTCTTTGTCAAACGAACAAATTAGTTTTAGTCATTTCAACAGAAGAGAAATTGTCGCTCTTAAGTTAACAAAATTCTGTAAAATTGACAGATTACTGGTTAATCTAACTGATTTTTCTGTTAACACTACTGATCTCACTGGTCATTTCAACAGCGATCAACAGCTAATACATGAGCAAATTTCAAAGAGAATTTTACGCTCACTGCGCTCTCTACTTTGTACTTATGACGATTGTGCCACTTGTTAAAAAAAACGCTAAATAAGAAAACTATCAAATCGAAAAAACACACAAAATGGGAAAACAATAAAAAACTAGTTTTTCAGTTATCAATACAAAACGAAAAATCCTTTTTTGAATTTACTGTGCAAAAAATTATGAGATACCGAGACACCTATTCATAGGGTACAATTTTGCAACTTTTCCTCCAAGTGAAATGCAAAATTGCGCTCTCTTGTTGCAAAAGTTTTGTTTGAACTAACAGAATTTTTCCAAAGTTAGTAACATTTTGTTCAAGTTTTTATCAATTTTCACTCACGTGAACGAATTTAATATGATAATAAAAAACATCCTTTTTTAATGTTGATGTTTCCGACAACATAAAAGTTTGAGTTGTTTTGGAATCGTTTCAACTTAAAGTAATACGAAAATTAAATTACATGTAAAGTTACTACAGTGGTGACTTACCTTCTAGCGATTTGATTCAAGTTTTGTTCGAAACAATCAAGTGTGGCAACTACATGCGAGAGAAGAAATTGAGAATGAGCTGAGCTGCAACTGAAAGAATTGAGAATCAGTTTTTTGACTACTATTTACATTTCTATTTGCAAAGCGAAGTTCAAAACTGTAAATTAAATAAATTATAAAATATAAAATTTGGAGAAAGTGCGTTTAATAAAATAAAATAATAAAGTGTATAATGTTTAATGTGTGCCAGCATATTTGATGTAAGCCCAATTGACGTTCGGTTAGTAAGTGCCACCGTGGTGTGATGGTAGCGTGCTCCGCCTGCCACACCGTATGCCCTGGGTTCGCACCCCGTGCAAAGCAACATCAAAATTTTAGAAATAAAGTTTTTCAATTAGAAGAAAATTTTTCTAAGCGGGGTCGCCCCTCGGCAGTGTTTGGCAAGCGCTCCGGGTGTATTTCTGCCATGAAAAGCTCTCGGTGAAAACTCGTCTGCCTCGCAGATGCCGTTCGGGGTCGTACTTTCGTACAAAGCTGTCGCAACAACTTTTTTTGTTCATTTGACTACTAACACGGTCAATTACGAATCAACGATTTGTGCGCAGTTGATTCAACATCTTATTGCGATGGATAAAAATTAACAGAAATTTCGGTTGAATTGACCCGTATTTCGGTTGATTTTACCAGTCTTTTTCTTTCAGTGTATGCACATACGTATATACTTTTTTCTCAGGGTTGCTTTATACTAATTTTTGAACTACCTAAAATTAAAAAAAAATTTTAATATTCATCAGTGCAAGAGTATTTTAAGCGTTTTTTACTTCTCGTAGTGATGATACGGTGATTTTTTGTAAGAGGCCGAGTGGAGGTCAGGATACTTTCACCGACTCCTAAGAAAAGCTAAGCATGAACGTATTTAATGATTTTGAATACTCACCGTCTTACCAGTGAAAAAGAAAATAATCCTATAAACTGAGTCCCATCACTTAGACTCCAATTGTAGGACTCGGTAAATTATTCGATCAATCGACTAATCAGTTAACCAATACTTCGGTATAAAATCGTTAGCATGCTTATGAATCGGTTAACTGTATTAGAATAGTCGCCTAGCTTCGACTAGTCGAATAGTCGCTTTGCTTCAACTAACCGAGTGCTATAGCAAATCGAATTTTTGCAACCGACTTGTCTTTAAAATTTCTGTAACAAAGAAAACTTAAAAAAAAAGTACAAAAAGTGTTATTCAAAAAGTTAAACGAAAGGTAAGTCAGGTGTAAGAAAAGAAAGTGACGAGAATTGTTGGCGTTTTTTGCAACAATTTATCCACATTATCCAACGGGAAAATCTTCCAATTCACAGCTTTTGAATTAATCAGTAAAAATATTGAAATAAAACTGACGAATCTCTCGTTTTCCTGTCCCATGGAATTTTGTAGTTGCGACATGAAGTGCTGCGTTTCAACCCTACCAGATCCCTATATACCGCAATTGTGTAAATCTTAGATTGAAATACACGTGTTAATTTCGGAAGGCGCTTATGAATGGACGCGGATAGCGTTGTCGTTAAGACTCCTGCTCCCACCTCACAAGCAATGTCATATCTCTACGCGAAACTGAGATGTCAACTTTCATCTTCGCAATAAGTCCTTGCAAGTAGAGGATAATAAAGTTCGCGCAATTTTTGACCGTGCCCGTGTGTAGGCTTTTTCTAGATGCCGTTTACTTCATAAGGAGATTGATCGGTGTCGCACTTTATGTTTAAAGCCTCTGAAGGTCATGATCTAATCTCTGTTGGAATCGCACCAGAGTCAAATCTTTTATTCTCCCCTCCCAGGTTAATTATGGAGTTCACTTCAACTGCTTTCCTACGTACGTCGTTTTTTGAATAACCATAAATCCAAGCTTGCTCATCAGCCATCTCATGCTCGCATATGTTGTGATGCCCCTGCACCCAAATTTTGGGAGGTCCTGTCGACTCGCTGGATCTTTTACAATAATTGATCATATGATTATATGCGTTTGTCAGAGTCCACTTTGCATAGTTTCTAGAACACGACAACCTCGAATAACCCCGGAAATACCTTTGGCTCAGTTGCTATTATACTTACCCCAAAGTTGAAATAATTTTACTTTAGTTCATATATGTGCATTCCTAAATGTAAAAAATCTTACTACATGCATTCTATTAACCGAAAATTAACTAGTCGACGAATTTCGACTAATCGAATCCGAGCTCTATCCAATTGCCCTATCAAAAAAGCAAGCATCAGTCATGAATAAACCTTGGTTAGCCCAGTTCATTGTTTTGAGTGCACACCATCCACTGTTGACCAGAGGGATTTCACTAATTTTGAAAATGAAGTACATGCTTAGCATTTGCTTAGACTGAAATTGGCGGCCAGCGTAGCTTCGAACTACTAACAGTCATCCAATGCTGTGCGATGTAAAAAGTTCCCGCGATCTTGTTTCATCCAGGCTCACAAGTAATATATGTACATAAGTATGTATGAACTCATCCTATTGCATAGTCGGGTGACTTCGTAGTCCAATCCGTCACTCTGGAAAAGTGGTAGTTGTTTGTGTATATTACACGCCTTAATTCTATACTTCAGTGGCTTCGTATCAGTTTTACTTATTGACATATTTATCTTTCTTTTTTTTCAACGGGCGGAACTTTTAAGTGGCGCTCGTGTGCGATTCCACTGTAATTCTGCTAAGTCTGAAGCAAATAAATCTGGGTATTAAAAAAAACGCAAACCAGAGATATGCGCTAAATAAAATAGTACCCAATTACTTGAAAATATACAAATATTTATCGTTATTAATATATATCTATTTGCATGCGTACACATGTACTCATGTATGTATTCACGTTTTCAGTTTTTTTTTAAATCCGTTAAAATTTCGTTACGGTATGACTAGATCCGGCTGAACAAGTTCAATAAAAATTCTTAAGAAAATAATAACCAAATTAATAAATAAATAAATTGAAGATATTGAATGGTTGATTATCTAATTGTTTTGGTTTTGTTTTCCACAAATTCTATTAATCTTACAAGTGCTTAGCGGATAATAAAGTGGTGAACAACAACAGACAATCAAATGAACTGACTGTGCTTAACCCATGTATGTATGTATATTTTTATTTACACACATACAGACATATATTAAAATGGCTTTTGATTATACTTATACTAGCAGACCCGGCAGACGTTGTTCTGCCCTATATTTGGTCTATCTGCATACATTTTAATAAGCTTTTTCCGTCTAACTCTGCCCTACCCCCCTCCTCATTTTTCCTAATCCTTTTATCCACTCCTCCCTCCGTCTTTTTCGCTTCATCTATCTCCATCTTCGACTCATTCTATCTCTTTTTCAGTCTCCTTCTCTCTTTTCTCTTCTCTGAATTTCTTCTCATTCTTCTTCATCCCTTATTGCCAGTCCCAGAGGGTGGTATGTATTTTGTTCCAGTCCCATTCCGAGTCCCAGTCCCAGTCCCACTCCGAGTCTCAGTCCCAGTCCTAGTCCTAATCCCAATCCCAGTCCGCCCCTGGTCTACTTCCCGGAATAAGGATCGTAAAAACTAATATAGGCAAATTTATATACCAAATTTGAGGCAAATCGAATAGGACGTATGTAAATAGGTATGTGGGTATTATTAATTCATGTCTTTTTGTTTCGGCTTCGCATGCATATTTATCAGTTTTGCTAGGATGATGCGACGAAATCGAATATCACAATGAAAATTACTTTAAAGCTCTCAGCAACAGCTTTCATTTGATATCCATATTACACACACATTCTAGGGGGTATCAAGGTCCACTTTTGGCCTATAGCTTGAGACCCTAGTCACCCAGCGTATAAAACTTACTTTGTACTAAAGCACACATCAACAGCTTCACTTTGATACCCATAATGTAAAAACACATCCTAGTGTTACCCTGATCCACGTTTTGGCCTATATCTCGAGACCCTAGTCACCAATAGGTATGAAAACTACCCTGTACTAAAGCACTCATCAACAGCTTTCACTTTTAGACCGTTTGGGATAGAAAAATTTTAACCAAGAAAAGTCTTAATTTTCATTCTAAAATAACATTTCCATAAATATATGTGCAAGGCAGTTTGCAGCCCGAAGCATAACTGCAGAAATGCTGTGCGGCCCGATTTCAAAGACACTTGGTAAAAACATGTATGATGACTGCATGCCAAGCAGCGCACTGCATGACCTGTTCAAGCAAAATTTGCTACATAGAATCAGTGTTGGGTAAAGAAAAACTAAAACAAGCACAAAATTAAATGCGAAATAAAAAAAATATGTTTTCGTCACTTTAGTTGTTTTACTCATTTAAAGTCAAAATTTTATATTCGAAACATTTTTGGTGGATATAAAAGTTGATTTTAGGTTGATGTGGCTGCACTTGTAACTACAAAATCCCGCTGCAGCAGGCAAATCTGCTGCACTTGTGTTTTGAATGTAACGTCCAACAAATTTTCGGTATCAATGCCTGTCTAGATTTGTGGTAGCCATGGCGTATGAGCAACATTTTACATTCTTTCTCCAGTGATAGTGGCAAGGATTCTGGGTATGATACCATTTCAACAATTAAACAATTGTATGCAAAAAATATAACGATTTCTGAAAATATTGTATCGAAATCTGGGAATTTCTGTTATTTTTCACCCTTCTGCAAACGTTCGTATCGCTGAACTGTCGAATAAATAACTCCAATATTCAGTATTGTAAAATGGTCTTTATTTAGACTACTTTGGGAGTAGTATTTCACAATTATACTTCACAACTAATAGCGTATTTAAATCAAACTGATTACTGATTCCTCACCTTGCGCTGCTTTTATACTCTCGCTTTCTCGTTCGCCCATTTCTCCTAAGATCTAGTCCTTTTGCGAACAGTTGTATCTCATGCTTGGTTACCAACTATATACATGTATATTTGTAGTTTATGCTTTTCTACTAGTCATATGCGTTTGTATGTGTGAGATATCTCTTCACTTCGAGCTACTGGTTATGTGTGTGGAATGTTCTGCGTTGCCTTGTACATAAGTGTCGTTGCTTGCTGTGTTTTGTTGTTGCGATTATCTACTAACAGCATAGTGACGTCAACATTCGCCACAATATATATATTGGATGATGGCTACTTTTTCCTGTCAGATGGCGCTGGTGTCGCTCGAGCTACTGTTCTTTATAAAAATACGTGCAATCTACTCATATCGCGTAAGATTGCGTTAAACGCATCTATGTATATGAAAAGCTGCTTGTGAGACGGCGCTTTAATTCACGGGTGCGCTATTCGTTTACAGCAACTGTATAAGGTAACATATACATACATATGTATGTACGTCTTAACAGAACGTGATTTATATTTTTTCGGCCATCGATTGTTCTCTTGTTCTACATATTTCATTTGCTTGAAAATGGTCTTTCTCTGTGTAATATCGAAACCAGCAGTTCTGCCATCACAGTTACATAAAGATTGTTAATTAAATAACTGTTTTCATTGAAAATATCGGTTCGGTAACTAATATTTGTTATCTCTGGAAAATACTTAAAAAAAAGTTTAAACAAGTAAATCGGACAATAATTTACATGGTATTACAAAAAAGTATGCAAAAATATCCAGAAATTTTCAAAAATGTATATCTTTTAAGGGCTTGGAGAAATTTTTTTTAAAATATACAGAAAGTATTTCCGAAGGGTCTGAAAATATGCTAAAAGTCCACCGTTTGCCCTTGTCATTTGGGTTATTTAAAAGCCCCCGCTTGGGTTCATCGCTGACTACGCCCCCTGAATGTACATGCATATGTATTTGTTTACAGGAAATGCATTTACAAATATGTAAAACAAAAATACATTGCATGCAGGAAAAATTTGAAGAAAACAAAAGTGGCACACAAATTTTGGCATATATTTTTTAATTTTGGTTTTCTTTTTTTGTTTATTGTAATTTTGCAAAGCCATCGCCATTGATGCATGATACCCACATTTGAAAACGATGTTACATTTGTGCATTCAAAAGCAAGAAATTTTAGTTAAGTAAACGAGCGATAAAAATATGAACAAAAAAATAATTCTACAACCCAATAGCCGACATTTTTAAGTATTTCACATGATTTTGTACGCATAGCATTACGACTTACAAAAAATATTACATAAGTTCCGCACTTAACTTGCATGTAAAAATAAATAACATTTTTTTTCAACTTTTCTAAGTTTTTGTGTGTATGTGTTATTGATGGCATCTTCCTTTAGAGCAACACGCTGCCAAGTGCTCTCTAATGCGTGCGTAGATAGCCCATATTTGTACATACATCCATTTATACAGAACCTACATAACCATTTAAGCAGGGCTGCAAACCGGTTCGAACTGAACCGGCTCATGAACCGAAACACCCACTATTTTGGGGATTTGAACCGAATCGCGAACCGAACCGTTTTTTTCTTAACTCCAAGAACCGAACCGAAAACCACCCAAAAAAATGGTTCGATTCGGTTCAAAATAAAGTTTCAACAAAAATTACTTAACTTATTCACTTCACCACTTTGCTTGAAAATACAACTCTAAGATAAAATTGCATAAAATTTTTCTCGATGGCAACGCCGTCACTTTTGATAGTAATAGCGTCTACTGTTTGCGCCTATGGTCAAAAGCTTGTGGAAAAATAAACAAATTTACATAATGAGTTCAAAAGCCGTGCATAACAATTTTGTATATGAAAGAGCTTTTTCATTATTCATTTAAAACATAGTCCGATTCATTCATTTGTAGTGTAATAGTTTGCAAGTTGATGAGAATGAAATGAGAATTAATTTTTAAAAAAATTTTCCCCGAGGGTGTTGCGCATATCTTCCATATAAAAACAAATTTTGTTCGTGCGGTGTATAGAAAAAAATGCGAACACCCTCTTCAAACTTGCACATTATTACACTACAGTTAGATGAACTACAAAACTGCACACTCAGACATTTTTTGAAAGTTTTTAATAAGTCTGGAAAACTGATGGAAATTTGAGTAATTGTTGGGAGCTTTGTGTAAGCTTTGAAATGTATGTATGTATATATAAAAAGTTTGTGTTATAGTTAGAACGATATTTTAAATTGGAATTATTAAAAACTAATAATAAAGATAATTTGGGAACAATACCGTTTTAAAGGGAGACCATATTATTTAGCACATAACCGTATATCAACATTTATAAGCTTAATGCCAAAGAAAAGCAAATAAGGCATTTATATTTTCATGAATATCTTTTAGTTTGTGTAGTAATCTCGCATCTAAAATTTAGTAGCTATGTTTTATAGGTACATATGTGACCCGGTCTATGAAAAGGTGGCTAATGACTCAAAAGAAGAGCACAAACGTCCTAAAGAAATGTATTGTTTATCTTTAACAGCTGTTTCTCGCAATTTCTTTTTTGAGTCATAAGCCACCTTTTCATAGACCGGGTCACATATATTGAAAGCAGCTAATTGAATAGTTTTTCTTCTCTTAAAAATACAACTACTTTCTTATGTGCAAAATATAGCTATACGTTGCAGATACTCCCTATAGGTATAGTCATGCATGGATTTGATCGCAATAACTGTATTTTATTTGTATGCTTAGTAGGTACATATCGATGGTTGGTTGCACACAGATCACAAGTGAAGAATTTCAAATTTTGTATACTATCAAAACTTAGTATTAAACGTTTGAACCACTTGAACCGAACCGGTTTGCGAACCGGTTCAAGTTTTGCCTGAGTGGTTCGAACCACTGAAACGAACCGCTTCGAATTTCGAGGCGGTTTCAGCCCTGCATTTAAGTATATGGCATATAACCCACTTCATTTAAATCTGCTTTTTGATTTGAATCGACACAACAAACTAACCACTTAACGATTAAGGCTTGTGCAAATATTTATAAACAAATTTTCAATTACTTGCATAAAACACAAAACGTACAAAGTCAAGTGAAGGGAGGAAGCGACGTGTTTAGATTTTTGTTTGCTTGTCTTGCATATATATATATATATTTTTTTTTCATTTGATCGCCTCACATTTGTGCCACTGCCTTTACCTCCGCGTTTGCAGCTGCTTTAATTATTCATTTGATATCCGTATACAAAAACAAAAATGCAAAGCGTTAAAAGTGAAATCATGAATATTAATTCGAAATACATAAATAGTTATAAAGTTATGTAGATTTGGATACACAACAACAACAAGTTGTGATGAGTGCACGGCAACTAACGTCAGCGCTTCAAATAATGCATGCTAATGAAAAGACTACGTAAGACCGTAATTCATTCATATAACTTCCAAAAACTGAAAACACAACAACAAAATGCAAAGTAGTATTTGGCCATGTTTGCCAAATTAGTTTATGTCTAGCCCTTAGTAAAAAAATTTGATTCCGGTGTGAATGAAATATAAGTGTCTTTGAGTCGACTATGCCATGCACTCAGTTCAAAGTGGAGAGATTTGTAAATAAAAGTGGTTGCAAATTATGACTTTGCATGTTGGACGGGACTTCTGGTATGTTTGTGTATAAGAACGGGGGGCATAGCCAAAAAACCAATGTAAATGGACGAAAAAATGGCTTCGACTATGGGATGTTTTAAGATTTTTGCATAGATTTCGAGTCTGAGCTTAAAATTTGTCTGTAATAGGCTTAGTTTTTCCACTCCAGTTGATGCAGCACATGTGCTTATGTCGAAAACCTATGGCCCATTAAGTGGAATATAGAAAAATCCTTAAAGGTTCCAAACTAACAACTAAGACAAGGAAAGCAAAGAAAGGAAAGAAAAGAAAAGGGGGGAAGAGGAAAGGAATGATTAGAAGTCAAAACAGAAGCCAAAACAAAGGTTGTCGATTTGTTATCGAAAAGCTATCGATTTATAATCAAAAATTTATAGATTTATTATGCCTGGAAAGAAGCGGCACGGGAAAAATCACACATATATATTGTGTCTCAAGGCATATGGGAATAGATAGGAATGAAAAAGCGGATGAAAACTAGCTAAAAAGGCTGCAGCCCTTGAAGCTTGCTCCGTAGACGCCCCAATTTTATTGGGCGAGATTAAAAGAAGGCGTGAGGTGCACCTGGTCGACCAAGCGAGAAAGACGTGGGTCCAAGCGCGGGGCTGTAAAGTTTCGAAGATTATGTGTAGGTCTTACAACCATAGACTAACAAAGTTTTGTTTGTTGTTGTTAGTATTGTGACTGGATACTGCCTTCTAAGCGCACATGCCTTTAAATTAGGCTTGGTCAGTGATAGCAGATTTACGAAGTGCGGGTTGGTTGAGGAAACGGTCGAGCATATTTAGTGCTCTTTCCTAGCGCTTGCCAAG
Organism: Eurosta solidaginis; assembly: GCA_029619165.1. Classification (NCBI taxonomy): domain Eukaryota; kingdom Metazoa; phylum Arthropoda; class Insecta; order Diptera; family Tephritidae; genus Eurosta; species Eurosta solidaginis. The sequence goes on along the minus strand of JARSSU010001182.1, from coordinate 19,795 downwards.
GTAAGACTCCAGTTTTTAGGAGTGTACAGTTGTCAGATCTAGAAGCAGCAAGTGGCATAGATCCTAGAAAACTTCTAGTATTTGCCAAGAGGACGGAGTTATTTTATAATATAGGTCCTGGTTTTTGATAGGATTTTTCAGTTTGTCATTAAATAAACTTCTAATAACACTACAGACACATTCCCAACCTAACCTATGGATTTGTAAAAAAGTAATCGAGTTATTATCAAATAGTTATGGATTGTTTATCGATAAATTTTCGTTATGTTATCAAAAAATTTCTATTTGTTTAAGTTGTGTTATCGATTTGTTGTCGAAATTAAAAAGTTATAGATTTAATTTCGAAAAGTTATCGATTTCATATCGAAAATTCATCGATTTTTGACGATAAAGTTATCGGCTTGTCTATGAATTCAATATCGAAAAGTTATTGGTTACTTATCCAAAATTTAACCATTTGTTATCGAAAGTTTATCGATTGCCCTCAAATAGTTATTATTTTTTTTTATAAAAAAGGTATTCATTTTTTGCGGAGTGTTACCAATTTGTTATCGACGTGTTACCAATTTGCTAGCAGCGTGTTATTGCTTGTAATCGACGGCTAATAGATTTGTTATGAATCTTGTATCTCTAAAACTTCAATATAAGAACGATGACATATCTCCAACCAGTCGAAAACAAGCCGTTAACACTCGCTAACTCTGCGATAACGCAATCGATTATATGGCGATAAAAAAGCATTAACTTGTCGGTAGCGGGTTTGTGGATAAGAAACCGAAGAAGCTCCTCTCAGGAGGCCCGAAATCATTTGCTTCTGGCAAAGTTACAGTACAAAGTACTTACGCATTTCTTTCTATAAAACAGATTATTAAAAAAGCTGTAAATTCTATCAAGCTGGCTCAGCGGTTAAGACAATGTGGGTCTGGAATTTATACGTACTTCTTTGGAACTCTTATACCACCCAAAACTACTTAAGAGGCTTGCAGTGTAGTTATCAAGATGTTGCTCCTTTTAACTTTCCCTTTCTGTCGTTTTAAATGACAAAGATTCCGCGGCTTCCGGTAAAGCTATGCCATTTTCACAATCTATATCTTAACCAGCCTTAGCAGTAATTGTTCGGATACCGCCTGTTTAGCGAACACTGTGTAATATTAGGTAGCCAACAAAAAAAAATTTCTTAATACTTACTTACTTAATTGGCGCTTAACCGTGTAAACGGTTATGGCCGTCCAACAAGGCGCGCCAGTCGCTCCTTCGCTCCGCCAACCGGCGCCAATTGGTCACACCAAGGGAGTTTAAATCGTTTTCCACCTGGTCATTCCAACGGAGTGGGGGCCGCCCTCTACCTCTGCTTCCATAGGCGGGTTCCGATAGAAACACTTTCACTTTCACACTAAATGTGGCCAAAGTTTTACGAAAACTGTAAGTTTGTCGCTCAGTAAAGATATGAGGCAATGAATCTCTCGGATCAAAAAAAAACAAAAAATAAGTGTTTTCTGCAGCGCTCTTCCATCAGAAGCTGTCGCGGAAATTTCCACTGCGAACATCAGGACAGTCGCGGTGATATTTTACCAGAAGATCAAATTAACTAATCAAGCCTCATTCAAAATCTTATAAATTAAAAATTTATCTGAATCACACTTATATGTAGGAAGGTACGCACATAAAAATTTACAACAATGCAAGCATCCAAATTTGTCTAAAGCCCTCTGTACTTGCAATAAATCGTACATTTTTATTCCATTTATTTATTTATGTACCTAAGTATTTGTTTGCATTCACATTCACATTCGTATGTACATACATATATGGTAAACGTATTTATATTTAACAAGTTTTAATGTAAACCAAATTCTGTCTCGTGTCAAGTAAGCGTCCGCGACTTATGAGGTCAACAAACTGTAAGCAAGTTTGTGTTGCTAAGCAAGCAAATTTCAATAAATAAACACAGCCTAGTATACATATGAGTACATTTATACCTACATTTATATTAGGGTGTCCTATGTGTTGGTGATTTTATCAGTAGCCGAGAACAGGCGTTTACTATATTAACGTATATTGAAGAAGTCTAATTTTGGTTGCCCTGCAAAAATTGTGTGATTATGCCAAATAACGATAGGAAACACCTATAGCTCCCTCAAACCTCAACGAGCCCTTTTAAATCATACAAAGTTTTCAAAAAGCTCAAATCCTATCAAACGGTTAATGCTAGAGCGGAATTAGGACCACAAAACTTGGAAGAGCGACTTACCTTCTTGGTTAAACTACACCTTTTTATCTGAGATCTCTTTCTTATCAAGATAAGACTACAAATAACAGCGATTTCTACTGCGAAGGCTGTCTTCTGATCGGAAGGTTTTTACACTTACGTATAGAAAATCAAATTCTTGATTGCATACGGTTATCTGCTAATCCCTTACGTGCCATCTCGTCAGGCATCTCACTTCAAAAACTTCTAACAAAAGTAGTTACTTCACCAGTTTTGTTCTGGTCATTGTATGATTTGTAGGCTGTTAAACCGCAAGAATTTATTCTTGAAATACACTGCAATACGGCGGCGTTTAACTAGCTTGGAAATCTTTAAGTTGTTCGAGTATATTCCAGGCCCATCTTTAAAGTGTATGAGCATATGCCACCCCCATTGTAGAGTCCATCTGGGAGCCATCAGTGTAGGTGTGTTTACCGCTTCCAATCTATCCTGCTACAGCTTAGTAAGCCTACCAGTCTAGCTCTGAGAACTTCTACGGAATTATTTAATATGACGCTGGAGCAACATCCACCATATTTTCTTTAGTTACGCTGACCATATTATACTCGCGTTGCTCTGTACCCCAGATTTGGTGACAATCGCCGTTGAATGCGTCAATAATATGGAAATATTGTAAGGAAAGATAATGCTTTAGCGCTATTGCACGCCAGTCGATGAGCGTATAATATGGCCTTCCACATACAACTCGTCTCATCTACGTATCATGATCGTATAAAAAATCAATTTACAGTCACCTTCGTCATCGGGATTCAAATCGAAGTTCAAAGTCACGCTTAGTCCATATTCGTAATCATAAATGCAATAACAGCTTTTGTTATAGCAAAAAAGAGAGCTGCGACAATATGAGACCTGAGTCCTTGTTACGTACTGTTATCCTCTGCCAGATATCGCAGTAGGCTGCTAGATGTTGCAATTGCAGCACAAATAATAGATTCCTTGCTTCATATTATTGCAGCCATTTGCACCTGTGCCAAAAGCTGCGATTGGGTCTATGATTGTCAATATTCGTAAGCGTGATTATGAAAGAGCCGCCGATGCCGTCACAGTGACTTAGTCATGATGAAATTTTTGAGACTGTCGCAGCGATCTTTTACAGTTTGAGGTGTGGCTTTTCAAGTTATTTTTGGCTTAACTTTTTACTTTCTCATTTAAAGAGATGTTTTTGACTATTCATAAATCTGCGAAACTCCATTGTAGACTTGCGTGAATTTGTGTTCGTTCGAGAAATTCTAGGAGAAGCTAAATGTGCGGAAGACAGGTTAAGGAACATTCACCCTTATTGTCATTGTCGTCGTCGTCACTGAATGACGACGACTCACGATGACGTGTTAATTTCGGTATTGCCATCGTCGTTTTCGATAACTATCGACACATGTTTGGTATTGGCTAAGCAAATTTGCTGTCGTCGTCGCCCTCACACGACGCCATTTATGTCGACGCTGTTTTTACTTGCGACAAAAGGAAAATTTGTAAGTAAAACATTTCTTTTTTAATTAATTAAATATACAAATATGTAATATGCATTGTTCTTTTAGATATTCAAAATGAAAATAACGAGCGCGCAACAATTCGAGGTTCTTGTAGCTGGGCTAGAAAAAATCGGAGTTATTTCTGACTTTATTTTCTATTGAGTCTAAGCTCCTCTTTATTATTTCCGTCACTAGAGCTCATAATAAAACATTTTTGTAAAATCTTGAAATGAAATATTTAAACAAATCTCAAATCGCGAAAAAAGATACAGAAATAGTAAAAAAAATCAAACAGCTGATCCAGAAATGACAGAGATGGTATATTTTCCTTCCATTTTATCGATAAATTGTCGTCGTCGTCTCAACAAGCTTAATCAATACCGATTTGGTGTAGAAGTGACGACGACGTCGATACGATGTGACGTCGACTGAAATACGACGACGATGTCGACGACGACAATGACAATAAGGGTGATTATTTTTTCATCTACAAATTTTTTGTATCACACTAATGTTCATATAGGAGAAGTTAGTTTGCACTGCAGTAAACAGTCCACGCAGCTTTACTGCGGTGCTGACAATGCATTTTTTGATATCGAAACTGTGTTACGGGTAGGTATAGCTATATGCTGAGTATTTTTAAAAATAATAAAATATAGTTTAGAAATAAAGAAATGATTTAGTTTTTGTATAACTAGTACTTATTTATTGGTATTAGAAAAAATTGCAAAGTTTACAAACGGCGATTGTTACTAGGACATGTTTCTGAATTTCATTTCTGCATCAGCTAGCTTCTCGGGAGCTGAGTATTGAACTCGAAATCTCCAACATTCGTACTTTATACTAATATCATGGCAGATGCTTTTAACCATATGAACGCCACACAATTAGGATTAAAAGCATATAGAATTAGTATGTACCTAAATGATGAGTAAAAGAATAGCAACAAAAAGGCAATACTTAGAGACCAATTGCAAAGCGAGCAGCGGTGCATTCATATGGCTGAATTGTTAAAGACATCTGCCTTTACACTGGTATAAAGTAATTCATGCTTTGGAGATTTCGATTTCAATACTCAGCTCCCGAGAAGCTAGCAGATGAAGAAGTGAAATTCAGAAACATGTCCTAGTAACCATCGCCGTTTGTAAACTTTGCAAAATTCTATAATATCAACAACAAAAACAACTGTATAAAGCAATATGAGCATGTCTGGCTAATTAAATACAGATAATAGTGCTTATTTATTTAATCAACATTTTTACGCACGTGAGTGTCATTTCTTTGTGGTAGAGTTTTCGCAGCGCTTGAATTAAAAATACTTATATTTCACCTCATTACAATCAATTGTAAGCGCAAAGCATGTTGTCTGTTCATTGTAAATATATTCTGCATTCAAAATTTACATACAGTACTGGTAAAATAGTTGATACTATCATTAAAATACTATTTATTACGAATTTTATATTAGAGTCAATAGCCTTTTATCGTTTTAAATAGAGCTTACGATTTATCGAACTTGTTCGAGAAGAGATTTCTCGCCAGTGTTGCCTTCTCGCGAGATTCTCGAATCTCCAATTACTCGTAATACTCGCGAGCTTCTCGACTTTAAATTCTCGCGAGATTCTCGAATATCGAAATACTCGTGATATTTGCGAGCTTCTCGACAATTAATTTAATCGATTTATTGGCTGTTTTACATATAACTTACGATTTCTTCAGGAGCACAGGCGAAAATTTCCACAAAACCACAACTAAAAGACACCGAAATGTATGGAGTACTGCCAATGCAGCGACTGAATTAAAAGTAGAGAAGCTCGCGAGTATTACGAGTAATTCGAGATTCGAAAATCTCGCGAGAATTGAAAGTCGAGAAGCTCGCGAGTATTACGAGCAACTCGAGATTCGAGAATCTCGCGGAATTGAAAGTCGAGAAGCTCACGCGTATTACGGGTATTTCGAGATTCGGGAATCCCGCGGGAAGCCGTGTTCTCGATGTCTCGTTATAAAAATAAAATATTGTGAACAAAATTATACGTATAATAAATATGTTTTAAATTAAATGTTATTGGAAAGCAATATAATCAAAAACAAGTAAGGACGGGACTGTCTTCACTTCATACCTTTCATGAATGGGGCTGAACAATAATCTTATCCCATTCGTAATCTCCAAATAATCGGATGTATAAGATATGAAATATATAGTGAACAGATGTACATACCTAAACGATTTTTAAGACAAATATAAAATAAAAAATGGCAAAAAACCGCCTTATCTGAACGATCAGTTGTATGGGATATATATTATATATAACTCCGATCGAAATGATTTTTACAGGAAATCTTCTATGATAAATTAGAACAAATATCACCAAGTTTAACGTTTTTATGTTGGAGATTAAGGGAGAAATTGCCAAAAATCTTTCTACCTGAACGATCGGTTGTATGGGATATATACTATATATAGCTCCGATCAAAGTGATCTTTTCAGAAAATCTTCTATGATATATTAGAATATATCACCGAGTTTCACGTTAATACTTTCTAAATTAAGGGAGAAATGGCCAAAAATCTTTCTATCTGAACGATCGGTTGTATGGGATATAACTATATATAGCTCCGATCAAAGTGATTTTTTCAAGATATCTTCTATGATATATTAGAATATATATCACCGAGTTTCACGTTTATACTTTCTAAATTGCGGCAGGAATGACCAAAATCGTCTTATCTGAACGATCGGTTGTATGGGAGATATATGTTATAGTGGTCCGATCCTACCGGCTCCGACAAATGTCTAATATAATACAAAAATACATCCTTGTGCCAAATTTCATTGAGATATCTCAAAATCTGAGGGACTAGTTTGCGTTCAAACAGACAGACGGACATGGCTATATCAACTCAGTTCGTCGCCCTGATCAATTCGGTATACTTAATGGTGAGTCTTGTTGAGTCAGAATTAGTTGTCGCAATAATTAAAGTTGAGCTGCACTTTACTTAGCACCCTGCCTTCGCCGTGGAGGGCGCCGCCTCCAAACTGATGCAATGTTGGTTAACTTACAGGGAAATGATTTACTTGGCGGAAATCACCGCCATTCTTCGATTAAATAAAGACCGCGCAACTTTATATATTTTTTATGCACTAAACTTTATTTAGAATAATATTTTTCCGAAGCACGTCCGATCTGGCCAAGTGTAAAATTCTTAGTCTTTTTTTCTATTTCCTTTGTGACGTGGGCTGCAGTTGCATTTGACATGCGCGTTGCCAACTACCTGCGCCTGTCAAATCGACTTAAGCTCACGTCACATAGACTAGCTTATATTATTATCCTTACAGTCTATCTTCTATATTTTCATCGTTACAAACATCGGACCAAAGTTAATATATCATTTCATGTTCATGAAAGGTATAAAAGCGAAGTGTATAAATACTTTTCATAGAGCAATTAAGTTTATGTCGAGAAGCTCGCGAGATTTACGAGTACTTCGAGATACGAGAATCTCGCGAGAAGTCGAGTTCTTGATTTCTCGGGTCTCGAAAATCTCGCTTGTGTTCGAGAAGAATTCGTAAGCTCTAGTTTTAATATTTAATAAAAATGTTACTCATACGCCATGGTGTATGAATACCCATTTTGGAGTTCCTGCGCTAATTGAACAGAATAGAAAGGAAGTTATTATTGTTTTATACCATAAATAGGTGCCCACTCCCTATACTCATATGCTCATTTTGTTTCTGTAAAACTCGTAGGCATTGAAATTTGAAATTTATTACTCAGCTATTCTCACCTACAAGAAATTATATTAATAATACAAGCAGACCTCGCAGACCTCGCAGACGTTGTTAAGCTCTGGCTATGGTGTATCTGCATAACTTTTAAGCAGTTTTTGCCTCTTACTATCAATTCTCCTATCTCCCCCTTTTCCTTATCTTTTTGTTCACTCTTCCCTCTGCCTTTCTTTTTTCTGTATCTCTTTGTCTCTCTCCGTATTTCCCCTCACTTTTTTCTGCTCCATCTATACGTATGTGTCTCTGTATATTCGTCTAACTCCATCTCTTTCTCCTTCCCTGTTTTCTTTTCTCTCTAGTTCTTCTTGTTCTTCTCCATCCCTTGTCCAAGTCACAGTACCAGTCGGTCCTTGCTCCATTCCCCGAAATAAAATATCGTAAATACTAATCTAGGCAAAGAGCTACCTACATATATAAAAAATTGCATATAAATCGAACCATAAATAGAACTTGTTCGAACATATCGATCCCTGGTCCACTTCACGGAAAGAAACTTCACAGTAATGCTATTCTATCTTTCAAGTTGGATCAAATTACACATGTTGTGCAAGTTTGATTAAAATCGGTTAAACTGTTTAGTAGTCCATCGCGGACAAACAACGTGACACGAAATTTACATATATTTAGATTGGCAGCTATGCCAAGCTTTCCAGGAGAAATGTGATATGGTAAGAAAAAATGTTAAGGAGGTACCACACCCTCTTTTCCAAATCGTGTCACTTTTCTCCACTGATATATCACAAGACTATACGCCTCATAGATATCACATTAGATATCTCATCTTTCATACGTTGATATATGTATCAGATGCCGCACTACTCTTCCCAATGAACCCCAATTTTCGTTAATATCTTTGACCTTAAAAATGATGTGGAAAGAAGAATTTGTTGAAGTAGAACATCAACTTTGGGAGGTACAACACCCACTTTTCAAATTTCACGGATTTGACACCATTTTAACATATGGTTATAGACTTTTAGAAGCGGTTCGTGACATATATCGCCCTACTAGTTCAAATGCAACTGAGTGAAGCATATGTAAGAGTAGTGGTGACTATTTAGTACTCTATAAACCTTTTATGGGTTGGTCTTAATATAACTGGGGCTATATCGCACCTTGTATTTTTATTTAATTATTTTTATAAGCCTTTTGATCGTATCCTTACATATAAAGAGGAGTTATGGGAATGACAGTTGCAGTAATCAAGAGCAAATATCTGCAAAACAGTAGGGAAGTTCAATTTCAATGAAAATTTTATATAAATATTTACTTACACACATACAAAATTATATAATGGTTTTCCGTTGTATATGAATTACTCACCCATCAAAAATCTGTGAGCATTATTGTTTTATATTGTTCTTTAGGTTGAATGAAAATATACTTCATTACCATAAGAAACGTGTTTGTAACTTTTATGTGGCCACTAGTGTAATAAATGCAAAACAGTGGCATCAATAATATGTACTAACCTACTGCGAAATGAAAAACAAAAAACACAAATGCCTTTATCGCTATATCAGCGATGTTCGTTAGCTTATTTATAATTATTAATATACATTTTTATTTTATTTATTTATTATTAACATATATCTGAACATATATGTATGTATGTACACTAGAGTGGTCCTTATAAATGAAATAAATTTTTTTTGCCAGTCTCACCCCTTTCAGAGGGTAATGCGTAGGTCAGGTATCACATAAAAATGTTGGTCCCTTTTTCAGATACGGAATCAGGTAGTCTGCGTTCCCAGTGTACCACCCAAACAATATCAAAAAACATGCAGCTGAAATAAGCAAATTTCACATATGAGTTGAAATAGCGACCTCTTATAGGAATGTTTTGAAAAATGTCAAAAATGACCTTATGTTTCGGAAGCCATAACTGAAAAAAAAATTAACTTGTCGTGAAAAAACTGGATAAAATTGCTTGCTTTATAAATAAGAATGTTTCTATTAAAAGTGGGAAAAATCGTTTAATAAACACGCCCACATTTGGTATGCCCAGTGACAAAAAACTGAAACTAAACCAACTGTACAACAGAACCTCTCAGCTTAGTATATAATATTCTGTTACTTGTAGCGTTTTCTTTTCTGAAATAAATTGTTGCCAAAGTAAATGGTAAAGTCTTAATAGAGTTACGCCTACCCCAGAGAATTTTCAACATTTATAGTGCATATATTAGTATATCATATTAACAGAGTATATGTGGAACTTAAGAGCTAATTGAGAGTTTCACAGAGTTGCACTGCCACACCGCCATTTTATACAGGGTAAAAGGGTAATGCTTTTGCGTTGCGAACAGGCTACTGCAGTTTCACCATGTGATTCACGGTTCGAATCCCGGTGAAACTTTTGATAACATTACAAAATTGCCTGATGATGATTACGTTGGCGGTTTTCGAAATGGGTCCATCGCAATATGCCAGTAAATGTTTCTTCCTTTTCAGTTTCTCTTAGAAAACATAATAATTGAAATTCAATTATTATAAGCCGGTGTTAAGCTCATGAATTCTTAAATATAAGTATAAATTGAACACACCATTAAACAAACATACATTTTTTGTTTTTTTGTTTTTTCAATCAACACGTGAACCAATTGTTGTCGGTGTCGTCCATATTTGGTCAGGTTTGTGGCTCACTTTCTGTTTTAATATTTATACATCTTGTTTGTTCTTCAATGCTTACCTTAGAAAACACCTTACCAGCAAGTGCCAAATGTATTTAAAAACAAGTAAGCAAGGCTAAGTTCGGGTGTAACCGAACATTTTATACTCAGCTGTCAAATTACAGTTTGCACAACTTTTAAATTACCTTCTTCTAAAAGTGGATGGTGCCACGCCCATTGTCCAAAATTTTACAAATTTTCTATTCTGCGTCATAAGGTCAACCCACCTACCAAGTTTCATCGCTTTATCCGTCTTTGGTAATGAATTATCGCACTTTTTCGGTTTTTCGAAATTTTCGATATCGAAAAAGTGGGCGTGGGTGTAGTCCGATTTCGTTCATTTTAAATAGCGTCTCATATCGCCCATAAACTTACATACCACATTTCGCTAAAATACTTCAAAATTTGCTCAAGTTATCGACGGACGGACGGACGGACATGGCTAAATGAATTTCTTTTTTCGCCCAGATCATTTTGATATATAGAAGTCTATATCTATCTCAATTAGTTTATGCCGTTACGGGGTACACAACTACATTGATTTAAATATGATTTTCTGCTGCTTGCGCGACAGAAAATATTCGTTTATTGGCGTTTTGGTTCTATACACACTATGCACATATGGGTAGGTTAGGTGCACCTATGGGTCATTATTTTACAAATCGTACGGATTTGTAGAAAAAAATTTTCACTTTTTTAAAAGACACCAAATTTATTTGTTGGAATCTTTTCGCAATTTAAGTCAACACATATATATATCAGGATTTCCTCGAAAAAAAATTTTTTTTTCAGAGATCTGCATGTGCTCAGATTCGATGGGTAAGCAAACTTGCCCACATTCAAAATGCCATATATTTGGTTCCACTCGTCGTATATTATTCATTTTTGTTTTGTATACAGCCAACGCCTGCCTGTGTATGCATGCATGGTCAACTTAACTACACCATACATATGTATATGTAATTGTAAACAAAAACCAAACGTCGCTACCAGTTTCACTGGGTACTTCGCTGAAATTAATATCATCTGCTTCTTTCATCATTTCAATAAAGTAAATATTGTTACCTTCAAAATAAAACAAAAATTAATAAGATACGACGAGTGGAACCAAAGATATAGCATTTTGAATGTGAGTAATTTTGCTTACCCATCGAATGTGAGCACATGCAGATCTCTGAAAAAGAAATTTTTTCGAGGAAATCCTGATATACAGGTATTTGTTTATTTCGTATGAGCAACCTAAAAAAAGTTTTAGCCGTATCAAAATTATGAAATCTCAAAAGTTGTTCGATTTGTAAAATAATGACTCATATATAAGTAGACTCATTTGAAGATTAACGTCATTAAAATAAGCAGCTGTGACAAAGGCAAATCACAAATGTGCTTTTTATAAATATATATTTTTTCATACAACTCAGCTCATCCCTAGACAATCTAGTCGCTTTGGCTTTGACTTAAAAAAGTCGACGGTTCACAAAACACACGAGACATTTTAACAACAATTTTTATTTGTACATACATTACATAACAAAAATAACATTAGTTTTGCATATTTCTGTGGAAATTTTTCTCTTGTGATAACGTGATTTTATGTGTGGAAATTTTTATTAAGATACCCTGTAGAAATATTGGTGAGTGCAGAGAAAACAACCAAACTCAAGATGCTGTGCATTCAAAATTCGCTTCAGCTGCGCTTTTAGAAATTTGACACAAACTGTTGAATTTGTTTGCTAATTATTTTCTTGATTATTGCATAAGCTTCTTCTTAACGCTGGTTTCATCATCTTGAGTTAAGTTAGATTTGACCAGAATTGTAGCAATGTAGCAGATAGCTTTATTTGAAATTTTCGTTTTTTTGTAAAACAAATCGCATTGTGAATACACGCAAACTAGCCAAACAGCTGGGTTTTGTTTACATACTTTCTGGAACTTGGCTGAGATGCAAAGCTCCAGTAAGCATGGAGATAACGAATATTTCGATAACTTATAGATAAGTAGCTAACTGGTGAAAACGGTCCTGACTGAAGATGTTGGAAACGGCCCTTAATTGACAGTTAAGCATTTGGGGCCGTTTGTTGCTCATGTGTTCGTGGATGGTTTTTACCATCCCTAGTTAAGTTCGAATTTAATTGGAAGACAACAATCTTATAGATAGTTTCATTTTAAATTTTAGTTTTCAACAGAACAGGATAATCAACCTCAAGTTGAATGGAAAAATGGCAATATTTTGGTGAATAAATCGCAAAAATCTATTGTGAATACATGAAAATAAGCAAATCAGCTGACTTTTGTTAACATTTTTTCCTTCTTCCTTGACAGGCAGAGCTTCGGCTTGCAGTAAACGAAAATTTCGATAACTTGTGAAATAAGTGATTTACTGATGGTCGCGTCACAATGAAATTTCTCATGTTCATGAGTTTTGATGCAAAATCAAACATCGTCACAATCGCGCAAGATTATGCATTCGTAATAATAAAAAGTAAGGAAGGCTAAGTTCGGGTGTAACCGAACATTACATACTCCGCTGAGAGCTTTGGAGACAAAATAAGGGAAAATCACAATGTAGGAAAATGAACCTAGGGTAACCCTGGAATGTGTTTGTATGACATGGGTATCAAATGGAAGGTATTAAAGAGTATTTTAAAAGGGAGAGGGCCATAGTTCTATAGGTGGAAGCCATTTTCGGGATTTCGCCATAAAGGTGGACCAGGGTGACTCTAGAATTCGTTTGTACGATATGGGTATCAAATAAAAGATGTTAATCATTATTTAGTTCTATAGGTGGACGCCTTTTCGAGATATCGCCATAAAGGTGGACCAGGGGTAGCTCTATAACGTGTTTGTACGATATGGGTATCAAATAAAAGATGTTAATCATTATTTAGTTCTATAGGTGGACGCCTTTTCGAGATATCGCCAAAAAGGTGGACCAGGGTCACTCTAGAATTCGTTTGTACGATATGGGTATCAAATAAAAGGTGTTAATCATTTTAAAAGGGAGTGGGCCTTAGTTCTATAGGTGGACGCCTTTTCGAGATATCGCCATAAAGGTGGACCAGGGGTAGCTCTATAACGTGTTTGTACGATATGGGTATCAAACTAAAGGTACTAATGAGGGCTTTAAAAGGGAGTGGCCCTTAGTTGTATATGTGAAGACGTTTTCGAGATATCGACCAAAATGTGGACCAGGGTGACCCAGGACATCAACTGTCGGGTAGCGCTAATTTATTTATATATGTAATACCACGACACTGTTCCTGCCAAGTTCCAAGGGCTTTTGATTTTGCCCTGCAGAACTTTTTCATTTTCTTCTATTTAATATGGTAGGTGTGACACCCATTTTACAAAGTTTTTTCCAAAATTATGTTCTGCGTCAATAAACCAATCCAATTACTATGTATCATACCTTTTTTCGTATTTGGTATAGAATTATGGCATTTTTTAAATTTTTCGTAATTTTCGATATCGAAAAGTGGGGCGTGGTCATAGTCGGATTTCGGCCATTTTTATACCAAGGTAAGGTGAGTTTAGATAAGAACGTGAACTAAGTTTAGTAAAGATATATCTATTTCTGCTCAAGTTATCGGGCCGAGCTGAAGGACAGACGGTCAACTGTGTATAAAAACTGGGCGTGGCTTCAACCGATTTCGCCCATTTTCACAGAAAACAGTTATCGTCATGTATTTTGTGCACCATATCATTACTGGAGTTGAATGTTGACATAATTTACTTATATACTGTAAAGATATTCAATTTTTTGTTTAAAACTTTACTTTTAAAAAATTTTTTTTAAAAAGTGGGCGTGTTCGTCATCCGATTTTGCTAATTTTTATTTAGCACACATATAGTAATAGAAGTAACGTTCCTGCCAAATTTCATCATGATATCTTCAACGACTGCCAAATTACAGCTTGCAAACCTTTGAAATTACCTTCTTTGAAAAGTGGGCGTTGCCACGCCCATTGTCCAAAATTTTGCTAGTGTTCTATTCTGCGTCGTAAGGTCACCCACCTACCAAGTTTCATCGCTTTAGCCGTCTTTGGTAATGAATTATCGCACTTTTTCGGTTTTTTCGAAATTTTGGATATAGAAAAAGTGGGCTTGGTTATGGTCCGATTCGTTCATTTTAAACAGCGATCTGAGATGAGTACCCAGGAACCTACACACCAAATTTCATCAAGATACCTCAAAATTTACTCAAGTTATCGTGTTTACGGGCGGACGGACGGACGGCCATGGCTAAATGAATTTCTTTTTTCGCCCAGATCATTTTGATATATAAAAGTCTATATCTATCTCGATTAGTTTATGCCGTTACGGATCACCTTTATGCGAACAAAATTAATATACTCTGTGAGCTCTGCTCAGCAGAGTATAAAAAAATTTCGCGAAGCACTTTTATATACATTCTTACTAAGTATACAAGAAAAATACTTGCTTACATACATATCTTGTCTCCTATTCTTGTGTTAAAGTGCAGTTTTTAATTGTAAAAAATGTTTAAAAAAAATACCAACGAGTGGGAAAAAGAATTACACTTGCAAGGTCTGAAAGCACTCATAGTCAAAAGAAATGTCAAACTCTGCTTCTTATGCTTTGCTTGCAACAAAAGTTGAAATTGGGCCAGTTTTTCATGTCAGATGTCGCTGGTGATGCGCTGCTTTCGCTCTCCATGCATATACATTAGACTGGGTCGATTTATTAACCGATATCGCACCATCGATGTTTCGATAGGATTTGGGCTCAGGGAAAAAAATTCCACTACGCATACCCAAAAAAATAATTTTCGAGGCTGCGAAATTTCATTTTTTTTTACTTTTTTCGACTTTGATTTTTAAGGTTTTTTCATGTCCTACTAAAAAAATGTTCATTTTTTTCAAACCATTGTTATCGACAACGTTTTTTGCATCCAAATCGTATGCCATGGGGCTTTTAAGACGACGAAAACATCCCTTAAACGATTTAAATGCATAACCGTGACCATCTTAGAAATATCTTCGAAAGACTCTGATCAACTCAGATCCTACAGGGTACTTTTTGTAAGCAATTAATGTGCAAATTAGTTTTTGAGTTGAACAACAAACAAATAACAAACTGCGAAATTCCCAAACGCATTAGTCATGAGCCGGTAGTGAACGAGATCAACAACGTTTAGCACATGTTTTAGAAATTCATTTAACTATACATTTGTACAGATGTATGTATGTGTGTTCATAAATATAAGCAATAAATCTGAGAAATCAATGTCGGCGAAAATTTTATTTTTAGATAAACACTTAAAACGTATCAAAAATTTGTTTGAAAAAAAATGGGGTTTTATTTATGGTTGAGTGTTGGGCATATTTGGTTTGTTGATACGACTTACCAAAAATGCGACTGTCATTTACTAATGGCGTTTTCTTTTCTGAAAAGAATGTCAGCCTGTTGGTCCTTCTTTGTCCACTCGTAAATTTGTATGGCCTTTTCACAAAATATTTCCCTTTGACTTACACAAAGCCTTCCTTTACCTCCAAATTAAGCCATTTAACAGGGCACTAGGTGATTGAGTTGAGTGCAACATGATGGTAACATTTTGTTAGAAAAGAAAAGGCCATCAGTGTGCAGACATACCCTTGCATCATTTTGTAAATTTCGAGCATGCGTGACTTTCATTGAATGTCAAATTGAGAGTATTAAACGAATAAAAAATTGTTTTTTCAAATAATGCAATAAAACCAGGCAGGTAAAGTCAGGGTCCATATTACGTGTTACGATCAGTGACTGAAACCCATTTTCACTCAAGCGATAACTATGCAACTGTTAATAATTATAATAAATAATGTATCTAAGTACTGTAGCTAAGTACTATTGCCGCTAGTACAAATATGCCATTAATCCGATACACCTTTCAGAGCTATTGTGTTTTAAAAAATGAGTTTCGATTACGGATCGTAACACGTAATACGGACCCAGTATTACCAAATGGAGTTACATTGACAATACTCGCGCTCATAACTTGAATAGTGTTGCTTCTTGATTTTTTCTGCAGCATTAATTTGTTTTAGTATTATAGAAAAATAGTACATTTATGCCATTCCGAAATATGAAATAATGCAGATAATGCCTGCGTTCCATATTTCCTTCTGTGGGCGAGTGTTATTCCTTTTTAGTTTAATAAAATAATGTCTGTTGGCATTGATTCCTTTTTTCAGACGTTCATTCCGCGGGCATTCTTTCATTGCACCAGAATTTCGTAGCTACCGAGACGAAATGAAAAATTCTATGTCAACGGAACTGAATTGCTGGATCTTTAGAGTATCACATTAACATAACGCTAACGTCAATAGGATAACTGGCGTTCTGGAACAATGTCATGAAGTTGCGGATGGGTATCTTGAGGGCTACCAAAACCCAGCATTTACATATGTAAACCGAGCGTTAAGAAATTTAGCACACAAGCTTGTCTGAACCTCCAAAAATATATTGGTGTTGGTAAATGGTCTAAAAATCCAAACTGAGACAATGCAATAAAAAATACTGATAAATTGGGTGAAACTTGGGCGTGAATAAATGTATGTCATAAATATGCATTAAGGGCCAAATTATGTATGACGCCGTGACACTTCGTGTCGCAGTCACTGGTGTTCACCATTCACTACTATATAATATCAAAAATTTCACAAAGGCAATCAGGTTCACTGTCACTCACTGAGGTGAATGAAATGCGCTTAAATCGTACGAATGTTGGTTCACACGAAAAAATTCGACTCGTTAGGTTAAACATAATATGCCCCTAAGTGAAACTTTGAAAATTGCGCATTGTGCCGCATTTAGTAGAAGGAAATTCAAAGGGTTTGAATGTCGTAAATCAAAATCATTGATTCATATTAATTTGGGTATTATATCTTGATTTGAGCAAAAACTGGTTGAGAACCATGCCCACTTTAAAAAAAAAGTTGCTTAAAGATTTAACCCACCACAAAATTGGCAATATATAACTACATTGCTATTATAGATATGTCAGTGCAAAGTACGAAAAGGTGATACGACAACTGAGAGTATAAAAGCAGCGCAAGCTGAGGATTAATCAATCAGTTTTATTTTTATCACGCTATAAGTGAAGTATGCGAGTAATCAAATTGTGAGGTACTACTAAAGTAGTGTTGTACATAAAGAACATTTTACTATACTAAATGTCTGAGTTATATATTCGACAGTTTAGCGACTCGAACGATTAAAAGAAAGGGTGTAGAATGATCAAGAATTCCTACAATTTGTAATAATATGTTTGGGGAAATGCTACTGTGCGTGGTTAACGCAGATATGAAGATAGTGCAGCGATTAAAAAACGCAAAAGGTTCGCTAGATAAGTAATGTTAAGCGAATGGGGAGAATGCGCTACGGTAAAGAAAGTACTTCAGTCGATACCGCAGTTTTGAAAGCAGAAAAAGGGGGAGACCTCCACTAAGTTGGAAGAAGCAGGTGGATGATGACTTGACTTCGTGTGGTGCTTCCAGTTGGCGTCAACTATCGCTAAGGAGGGATAGCTGACATGACTTGTACGAAACGGCCAAAATCGCTTAGGCGGTTAAACGCAAACTAATGATGATGACGATGATATGCAACTGTTTATGCTTAATACGGGCTCAAAATGGTAGTAAATTTTTGTAATAAAAATTCAATACGATAACTATAAATGTTGAATTTCACATTTCCGTTCATTTGCAACTGTTTCCAATATTATTATTTACATAATTACAAGTGCGCAGTTTATATGCGACTATGTAGTTTTGATGTTAATCTATTGATGGGTAGCAATCATTATTTTGAAATTCTCAACGCGTGATGAGCTATTAAAATTTTTTTGTTATTTCGTTTTAACACAAAAATACATCAATTGTTACTATTGTTGTTATTTGTTCAAAATGATTGTACATACATACAAACAATTAAATAAAATTTATGAAGAAAATTTTTAACTGTGTCACAATGTCAACACTCAAAACATGATTAACAAAAATAAAAACCATAATAGTAAACAAAAAAGAAAAAAGCTGAACACGTTTCGTTTTAAAATTCTATAAACTAAAACAGCATAGTCAAACTTAAGACAGTGAAAAGCATTTAAACGCGCTTTACTTCATGCATAACTAGCATGCATTCGTATTTATAGCAAAAAAAATAAAAAGAATAAAAATTACATAAATAAAATACCTTACTTACTAAACATGTAGCAGTTTTGAGGTTAGCAAATTTAAAATTTTTAATCGTACTTATACAGCAGCGAACAGAAAACTAGTACTGGTAATTTATTTTAAATTTCCTTGACTTAATACTTCTATTCTCATTTTCGATATTTTGGCAAAAAAATTTCCATGATTTTTATAACTGAAACTGTACAAACCAATCTTAAAAACGTTTCGCAAAAATATGAAAACTGAAGAAAGTTTTAAATTTTACCACATTTATAACTAAATCAGTTTTAGTCCCACAAAGTGCAAGTTATTGATCTTTCAATACTCGCATTGATTTTGGAATTTTTTTCCGAAGTTTGTTTCAAATTTGCTTTCATATGAAAAAACACATTTTAAGTAGAGGAAAATATAAAAAAAACCATCGGAAACAAGTAAAGGTGTCTAAGTTCGGGTGTAACCGAACATTATATACTCAGCGTGAGCTTCAATTGTACATTGCATTTCAGATAAATTACTTTTTCTACATAACATAAATTAAAGATTAAAAATCTTTAACCGATCTCGTCCATTTTTCTAGAAATATTTCCTGCTATATGGAAAATTTGTGTACCACATTTTATTACGATCCCTTAAGTTTTCTTCGAGTTATGGCTCCCGAAACATAGAGAATTGCTTAGTCATAAAAGGGGCGGTACCACGCCAATTTTTTAAATTTGAGGTTTTTCCTATTTATTGTTATAAATGCACTTGTGAAATGAAACACGATTGATATAAAGCTCTTTTTTTGCAAAGATATAGCTTATTTAATACGTCCACGACACTTTTATATAAAAGTGGGTGTGATCCTTAACCGATTTCGTTAATTTTTCTTCAAAGTATTCCTTATAGTAAAGCATCCTCTCTGCCGAATTTAGTTACGATAAATTTAACGATTTTTGATTTATAATTAATAATATTTGTAAAATTGATTTTATCACAAGTGGGGCGGTGCCACGCCCATTTAAAAAAAATCAAATTTTAATCAAGAGTCTCAAAATCAGTCCACACGTCAAATTTCAACATTCTAGGTGTATTATTTACTAAATAATCAGGTTTTTTGTGTTTTCCAAAATGTTATATATCTAAAAAGTGGGCGTGGTTATCATCCGGTTTCGCTCATTTTCACTACCAATCTATTCTGGGTTCAGATAAGCTCGTGTACCAAATTTGGTGAAGATATCTCGGAACATGGCTCAATCATCGATACTGATGACTTTGATATATATATCTATCTCGATTCATTATACCTGTACAACCAACCGTTATGCAGTCAAAGTTAATATACTCTGTGTGCAAAGCACGCTGAGTATAAAAATTTAGTATGCACTATACTCAGTTCTCTATTGTCCACATTTACGACCGAAAAGGGTGGTGTGTACACTATTCAT